>PPHD01011690.1:0-18631 GCA_002909625.1 Bambusicola thoracicus
AAAAAAAAAAAAAAAAAAAAAAAAAAAGTATTCCAAATGTTTTAAAACAATCCAAATGCTAATTTTGTCACCACTTGCACAATTATGTCTTTATGCTGGCAGCAGTTTTCCAGGTACAGGTGTGCCTTCTTTGCTGGGAAATGCATTGTCTTTGCTAAGGGATAGTCAAGGTCCTTAGCCCATGATTTTTCCCCCCATCTCATTTCCAGGAACTTTAGTTCTTTTATATTGTCTTTCTAACTATGGACTCATTGTTCCTTTCAGGAGTACAAGTAAAATTAAATTGTTGGCAGGGGGGAATAAATGAATAATTCAAAGAAAACCCACTACCAACAATTATCGCAGCCACAATAAAACCCAGAATATCCTTCAACAGGCAAACACAATAAACTTCCTATTTATAAATTTAACCATCCTTTTTTAACCAGTGGCAAAGTAGAATCCCAGCAGGACGTTTAGACAGTAGTATATCCAGATGGATTCTCAGTGTGAAGGAAGTCTGAAATACACTCACCAACATAATAAAGTCAGGGTTTTCAGGCTTGCAGTGCAGTGGCACAGGGACTGTGAGTAAATTTATTTCACAGGAAGCTGATTTCTTGAGCTAATGGGAAAATGTAGATCTTTTGCCTTGCTCTGTGTGTGGTAGGTCATAGATATGATAGGATTATAAAGGAAATGGATCTGTGTGCCACAGTCCCTGACAGCACTGTGCTGCATTTCTTGGCCCGTGCCCTAATTCAGAAGCACAAGCAATCCTTTCTATCAGCCAGTTGATGCTTTAAGTGGCTCACAGCTTGACTGTGTCACACAACCCCCCAGGGGAAAGCAAACTTGTCAATAATTCCTAAGCACCTTAAACAAAATATGCAAATGCAGTAATTCCTACAGAGAACAGAGATGGGGGAAGGGACAATATTTCCAAAGAAAGGAGATGCTGTTAGGGGATTTTGAGGGGCGAAGAAGAAATAGTACGAAGACGCCTGACTGCAAACAACCCGCAAATTAGAAAGGAAAATAAAAATAGGCACAGGAGTGTAAAGGTGATTTGTGATAAAAGCAAAATGCGTTAAGCTGTTTTGGGATTTGGCACCCTGTTACTCACATGGTAGGAAAACAGATAACGGGCAGGATTTTGTAGAATGGAGCAGGCTACTTTTATTTTGCCATGCCCTGTGCCCTTGTGAGGAACACCTCTCCTCTTTCTGGGAAAGGCTTGTGTCATAGAATCATGGAATAGAATCATTAAGGTTGGAAAAGACCACCAAGATCATCCAGTCCACCGTCCCCAATCCACCCATCCCCACCATGCCCACCTTCCATGGCCCTCAGTGCCACACCTACACGGTTCTTGAACACCTCCATGGATGGTGACTCCACCACCTCCCCGTTCAGCCTGTTCCTGTGTTGTCAGAATACAAATACTGCCTCCTATATCAGAGATTTCAAAGAAAACTGAGGGAGGAAATGCAAATTGACGGTGAAATTTGACTTCAGATTAAGAAGAAATGGACATAAGAAATGATTCAGTGTGTGCTGCATATACGAGGCATACACTAGGCAGAGCCTGAATTCTTCTTACCCCTGCATCGGCACAATCTGTTGTAGGATTTTGGAGAAGGAAAGGGTGTGGGATGCAAGTGAGAGATGTGCACTTGTGTGTCTGGCATGAACTTGAAGAGTCATCACTGGCAGCCAAGAAAATAGGCCAACATTCTGCAGAGTGAAAGGAAGAAGGTAAGTAAAACAGAGGAAAACTCCTTGAAAACTACAGGAAATTTGGCTGGAGAGAGAGAAGCTGAGGAGATTCGCTGGTAGAGTCATTGATGATCCTGGGAAGTAGAGGAAAGGATGATCTTGCTGCATTTACACAGGTGACATGGAACACAGCTTTTGTCCATGTGCCATGCCACCTGAAGCCCTTGTCATTGTTGGGTTTAGCCTTATTTTCAAAGTTTTTCCTGTTCTTTTGGATAAAAAATGCTCATCCTCCCTGAGAAGGGCCTCATCATGTCATAGCGTATTCCTGAGGAAATAGGTGTCCAGCCAGTATCCCAGGAAACAACAGGAAGCAACATTGTCACTGAAGTCCCAATGGGTTCCATGCTAATCAGCAGTGGGAGAAGTGGCATTAGCAGTAATGTACATGAGTACATTTAGCAGTATGTGTACCGACCTAAAATTTCTTCAGAATCACTTAACAATAAGAGAAGAAGGCATTACATTTTGAAGTTGAGCTTGATGAGGAAGTTAATCAGACATGTATTTTTAAGTGAGAAGAGATTGCTTATTTGTTCTGGGTAAAACTTGGGGTTTTAGATTGCCACTTCATGGTATCGTGCAGAACTGTCCTGGGTTATCCATCAGGCCCTTAGGTATGACAGAGTGGCACCCCTCACACTTTCCATAACTGCAGATCTCCCATTGAAACTACTAGATGCAAATATATGCCCCTTTGAAAACCCTGTGCTGTTAATCTGCTCCTTTACACTCTGTCAATGTCACCTAAGAATGGCAGGTAGAGATAAGCCAAATAGTGTGAGGCTTTGTAAATACTCAAATCAGCCACCACGAGCTTGTTGCCTTTGCATCTCCAGAAACTGAGATCAGCTGGGCCACACTGTTGCAAAGATACATTTGGACACCTACAGCTACTCACAAATGGAAGAGTACATTCCTGCTCCATCAAACTGGTGTTTTACACCCTGAGATTAACAAACTCTCAGGAGGGCACCATGTCTTATCAAGTTGCTGCTGATGTGTGCCCCAAGAAATTGAGGCTTTGTGTTGTAGTGAAGACCACCACTTTCAGCTCGGAGTGACTGGCCAAAGGATCAGATTATTTCCAGCCATACAGAAATAAAGCAGCTGCAGTGTTGCTGGAAGCCTGTTAGTGGGGGAAATTTGTCAGAATAGCTCATTGATCCATGGCCATATTCCCTGTCCATTTCTGTAAGGTCCCCGGGAAAGGAGGAAAGATCACAGGTCTCATGAATTATTCAGGTAGGCTGGGTCCAATCCATAGATCACTCAGTGACTACACATGCATACTTGCAATTTCCCTAAAGCACTGCTTTAGGCTTTAATCTGCAAATAACTTGAGCGTGTCTGAAAGTAGCTGCTTATACCAAGTTAGGGAACCCTACAAAGTGTTCTTCTGGAACAGTACCTTGCTATCAAATGTAAAATTGGAAAGTTCCCAGGTGTGCAGTCTAGAAGCTCGTGCTGTAATTCCTTATAAGAAAAAAGATATGCACCTGTTTATTTGCGGTGCTGAGCCTGTTAATTAAATGTGTTCATGAATGTTACGAAAACAGATTCTTCTACTCAAATCTTCCTTTCAACTCAGTATAATAAGATGTGGCAAATCATAAATACATTTCATATTAAGACTCCTTCTTTGCATCCAGGTCAAAGGCACTGAGCTCTGTTGATTGTTTTCTCAGAGCTGTCTCCTGAGAAGCCTTGCACTGCCCAGTCATTGTATCTAACTGCAGGTATGTCTACAATCATGTGTACTGTAGGGTGCACAATTTAGCCTCAAGTGAGCAATTTGCCTAGTAACACCAAAACACAGTTTATTACAGAGCTTTTCCGAGAGCTCTGAATTGCCTTGTGTTGTATCTCTGTGTGTACTCATAAGTCTCAGTATGTGACTGCCTGATAACACACGCTTCGTAGGGGATGCTTACTATGGGACTGCATCTTCACAACACCTGCATACAGCACATGCTTTCCCAGAAGAGAACTGCAGTACACATACCTCTACCAATAACTAACTAAATAAATAAAGTGCTTCTGCCAGTCATACATTGAAATGAGATTTCCAGAATCCATCAAGGGGATGACTGGGACAGGTGCTCTCATGGTTGAAAAGCGACCCTATTATGCCAGGAGATCCAGCGAAGGAAGAACACTGGCAGAAAGTAGGACTGTGACCCATATGTCATCAATTACAGTTCAGTTAGCTGAGTCTGTTTATTTCCTTGCTTCTCAGTAGCCAGATGTAAATGCAAGGGACAGCAGCATCAGGGACCTTTATCAGACATTGCACAGCAGCAGGTATGGAAAAAGAATAAGCCAGCAGTGCCAGAGATGCTTCTCAAAGCACAGGCATGAATAAACAGGTTGTCTTGCCCCTAGAAAAGTTGCCTGCTGCACATCGTACAATATCTTTAAGCAAAATTCCACTTGGTGCCTATGGTGACCAATTTCAGACACAGTGGGTTTTATTTCCTATTCAACCAAAAAGTTACTTTCCTACTCACTTTGAGTCCCAGCTAATGTGTACAAGACAATGCAAAATCAGACCTTCCCTTCCACTCGACTTTCCTGGCAATCAGCCTTCAAGAGTGTGGGGAAAGAATAATAGTATTCCGGACTCGTTTGTCACATTGTGCTGTGATTTAAAAGATAGGAGACCAATTTCTTATCCATTGCAGTTTACCCTGATGTTACTTCTGTGCCTCATGTGCCTCTAATGCAGTGTACAGTAGGCTAAGCCTGAGAGGAGCTGGACTTTTTCCATTATGCTTCCTGCTTAACTTTGAAGTCCTTAATGAAACTGTTTAACGTGCACACCTTATCTAATGTCCTTGGCTTCCAAGAGAAACACTCATAAAATTAGCCATGTGGCTGAAATATAGTGGGCAGAGCACAGAATAAACAGATGTGAAATAACAGCACAAGATATTAAAAACGGGATCAGATTTGTTGCATTATTTCATTTTCTTTTGGATTGGCTCAGTTCCTCACTGGAACCAGGGCTGCTGGAACAACAGTGGCCCCACGTGAGCTGCGGGATTGCAGCTCCTGACTGCAGTGCCTCTTCTTTTGCTCTACCTGAGCACTGATGGTGCACCAGCAGGGAGCTGGGCTGGGGCACATCCCAGCACAGGGAAGCATTCAGGGAGAGGTGGGTGGTGATTTTCTCCCTACTGAAAGAATCAGAGGTGAGAAATGCGTGGTGTCCCAACTGAAGCTGAGATGGGGAGGGAGGTACTGGGATATTACAGGCACCATTTCCATACTCCACCCAAGCAGCTGTTCACTGTTCCGCACAGCAGAAAGCACTGAAGCCGCATGTAATACTACTAGCAGTGCCCCATGCAGCATGGCTTAAACTCACTCTCTCTGAAGTCAGTCCACCCTCCCTGACTGTTACAGCACACTCACCTCATGGTGTTCAATGCTCTCTTTCGGATCATGACCTCCCATTAACACTCCAGGTGACTTTTCAAACATATCAACCACAAAATGTGATTTTTGTTCTCATTTTCCAACCAGCTTTGCTGCACGCTGGGGAGTTCTTTCCCCAGTAACTATCTCTCTTTTTGCTTTCCTTGTAGGAGAGCTGGAATACAGAGAGAGAATATAGAGGGATAACGTACGGAAGATAGATAATGCAGATAGAATACATAGAATACGTTTTCTTATATAAACTATATCTAAACGCATACATTTGCATATTTGTATCTGCATCTATATGCATACAAGCATTTTTTTTTCTAGGAGATGTAGAGCAAAAGCGAATCTACGGGGCCAGCTGGAAGGCAGAAGGCAGGAGGACGGTGATACAGCCCCCGGACCACCCCGGCTCTCAGCCGGCAGCTCGCAGCCCCCTGCCCGCTCCCAGCACTGAGGATGCGACAATCGCAGCGCCACAACGCAGCATCTTCGGAGGGGCGTCACCCCCGGCCCCGACCAATCCGGGCGCTGGGGGAGGGATGCTCAGGGCAGGGATGCGGGGTTGCCAGGCGACAACAGCGTCCCCGTGTTCTCCCCCCCCCATCCACCCTCCCTTACTCCGTGTCATTCCCCCGAGACCGTGCTGCGCTCCCGCCCGCCGTTAAACAGCCGCGGGCAGCGCAGCCCCGCAGCACGGGGCCATCGGCCCTTCCGAGGGCTGCGTGCCACCGCCCCGCTCCCGGCCGCGCCGCGAGCGATTAGGCAGCTTCAAAGTTAGAAATGAAAAAGCGGCGAATGAATAAATGATAGGAACAGGGCTCAGCCAACCCCTCCGCGCAAGCCCCGAGTGCCGGGAGAGGCAGTCGGCAAATGCCAGCCGGCTCTCCCTCCGTGTCTGTGCAACTCTAGGTCGCCTTCTAATTTAGAGCTTTGCACCAACCCCCCTTTGCCCAGAAAGGAGAGGAGCTCTAGAAAGATGCCAGGCTGTCAAAAGGAACCCCAATTAGCAGCGCTGGTGCCGGCTGCTGCCTGGCCGAGGAGAGGCAAAGTTGCTCGGAGGAACGGGAAGGAGGTGCTCCAGAGAGGAGAAGGGAAGGGGACGATTACTTGGTGATCGCAGTGCTTCCCTCCCGTTGTCCCTCTCTCTTCCTCCTCCTTCCCAGCCTTACCCCCGACCGCCCAGGAGGCCTTGATGAGTTTCCATCGGGATCCGATCCAAAGTGGGGGGGACGAACGGTGACTGTTCCCAAAGGAAGCGTCTCACACAAGTTTCGGGGGGTGAAACTCCCCGGTGGATGTTGAACAAGCACATCAGGAGTCTCGTGATGACTGGGAGCAGCTGGAGACCCTCGCCAGGACCTACCTTCACCGCACGGTAAGGAGCTAGGCACTGTCATCCCACATTCCTCTCCCTGCATCCTGCATCCTGACCCCTGCATTCCGTACCCTGACCCCTACATCCCATGTCTCAGATCCCTGCATCTCAGCTCTCACATCCCTGCATCCATTGTCCCTGCATTCCGAATCCCTGTATCCCAGTCCCTTCGTCCTGGGTCCCTGCATCCCAACCTCTGCATCCCACGTCCTTCATCCCAGATCCCTGCATCTCAGTCCCCGCACTACGAGTCCCTGTATCCCAGTCCCTGCCCTCCCAGGGAGATGCAGCCTTTGCCTGGGGGACTGCAGGCTGTGCAGCCAGGGGAAAAAAAAAGTTTAGAGTGGCATTTTGCAAAGAGGTTTGTTAATGGGAGCTGGGGAACAGGAGAAGGTGTGAGGGGGGCTTATGGCTGTCATGCTGTGAAGGGGAGGTAGGGTGCAGGGGGACCCCAGTACTCTGCACATGGATGGAGGGAGGGAGGCATTAAGGGGTTGGCTTGCCCAGAGCAAAGCAGCTGTGTCCAGATGTTGCTCAGAGGTTTCTGCTCCCAGAGAGGCAGGATTTGGGAGTGAAGGGAAGATATCTTGCTGTCCTCTACCCTTCCTTAAGCTTTGATGGGAAGCGCCAAGCCAGCAGCTGGGAGAGCTGTGCTGGTACCCAGCTGATCTCCTGGATCTGATGCTGGGAGAGAGTTGGGGAGCTTTAAAGAAATGGGAAAGACTTTGCTTCTTCAGAGGTGTGTCCACAGCGGGGACCTGGCTCACCCCAGAATCCTAAATTTGGAAGGCTTCAAAAAGAAAGGAGGAAGCAAGGATCACTGAGCCAGTGTAAACTCTCCTATATATATGCCTGTATATCTATCTGTCCATGTGAGTATGCATCCAGCTATATGGGTATATACGTGTGCTTCTTGAGTTGATTGTGCTTATGTGTATACCTTGCCTATATTTCTGTGTCTCTGGGTTTCTTTTTGTATCCATGCTTGTGTGTGCTTAGGTGCATAATGGTGTATACATGTATGGATTCATAGGAATGTATGCTTATTCCTAGGTGATGTTTATCTGTGTGTAGAACCTATAGGTGTGTGAGTACCTATATTTCACCTGTATGCGTGTCAGGCATACATAGCTACTGAGATATGCACGTGTGGGTGTGAGAAAGAGTATCTCTCTGTCATTGTGCAGATGGGCTTTAGGAGAATGGTGGAAATCTAGGGGACTTCTTCCCCCCTAAGTTATTCCCGTACTTCCATGAATCATTTTTGATTATATTTTTGATTTTTGATCATTTTGATTATAAACAAAGAAGCAAACAAAAAAAAATCTTGAAAAACTGGGTGTGTTATTGATACTGCATCGAACAGAGCTAAGGATTTGCTGATAGTTTGTGAGTCCTTTGGCTTTTTCTTTGTTCATGCCACCTGCTGAAAATGGTTTTAGAGAACTTCTTCAATAATTAATTCAAGTTAAAAAAAGTCTCTATCGGAAGACTGTGAATCAGAACAGCCTGGGACACAGACTGGTACCTATTTCATCTTGCATAAGTATATGTCTCAGGTTGATTAAATATGCATGAAAACAATTTGAAAAGCACACAACCCACCTGATTAAATGCATATTTTTAGGATACTTTTTTCGTTTTCTTCAAATACATCTGAATCTTCGTGACTTCTTCTGCTGTTGTTTATGTTGATAAATACAAGCTATTACAAGAATGGAACTTCTTCAGGTATACTGGGAAAAAAAAAACTACACATTAAGCCACTTCTGTTGACACTCAGGGTAACAGGAAAATTGTAATTTTCTAATGTTCCTGTTCACCCTTTGGGTGAAATTATTAACAGCCCTTTTTAATCCTTCTTAATAAATCAGTTATTTAAGGAATGCAAGTTGATTTCTCCTTTCTTAGAATAATTCATGTTTTAGTTTTCTGTAGTTTGTTGTTTTAAGAATCACACTGCGCACTGTTGCTCTCTGTATTTCCAAAGTCTTGCATTATATATAAAAAATAAAAAGTGCTTTAAAATTGAAAACACACCAAATGTTCTACCATTCAGTGGCTTTAAAACAAGCAAAACTGCAATGCTATCAAGTATATTAAAACAAGAATTTCATCCTGAGCTGAGACACTTTGGCAACTGCTGTTGATCTTTGGTTACTTGTGCTGATGACCTACTTACAAGCTTCTGTGAATAAAGTTAGGGAAATGTTGACACCTCATCTAAGAGTTTCTAATTTTGCCATTGAGAGAGTGAATCTAAGGCAAGATACAGGGGTAACATTTCCTTCTGGATTCACTTAATGTTTTTATTCCTATTTAATGTGTAAGGAAGGAAGGTAGTAAATCAGACTGGAGAGACAAAAGAAATGTATTAGAAGTAGTGGCATCATTCAGTTCAGAGATCTGAATTACACAAGTAGAGCCGAATTTGGAAATGAAGAAGGTGTAAGGAGACATGCTGGCATTTAACAGAGCTAAACAGCCGCTCTGTGAAAATATAATTCTCTTGTGGAAGTGTCCCATAGAAGATAAATTATTCTGAAGCTTACAGAATCCAGAGTACTGTAGAGTACTGTGAGATGTGAGCGACCTGGCTCTAATGGTGGGGTCATTTCATCATCTTTCCTTTAAGCCTGCTGGGCAAAATTCTCTATTAGATGGAGTTTAGGTTAGCAGTGTGATTGGAGAATCAAGCCTAAAGATGTTATGGGGCACAGAATCCTCTCTATGAGGATACTGAACATGCCAATAGCCTCATTTAGAACAGACTTCACTTAGCTCAATCTTTGAAAGCTGTTTCCTAAGCCATATGGAATGTTTATTAGGATTTCTGCCATTTTTTTCTTATTACTTGTTCTATAGTAATTGATCAATTAGTAGGCATTTTTCAGTTCGACAAAATGCTAGGCATCCTGTCACCCTCAGGGTGCCACAGAACAAAACAGACTGACACCCTGCAGGATCAGAACGTATTATTTTTATGTTTGAATATGTATAACCTACAGTAAGCTACAATCACTTCCATAAAGATCTTGCAGTCTTAGCTAGCTTTTCTTTCTGCTTGTTGATAGCTGTTTTTAAGCACTCAGGAACTTGGTCCAGGTCAGAGAGTTAAAGAGAAGATTGTCTTCTTGCTCTCTACTTCAGTGCACAGAATAAGGTTGTACTTTACACCTGTGTGGGTTGCATTTGCAAAGGAATGGTACCACAACTAGATCCAAGGGGCAGGGAAGAGAATGAGCATCCATTCTGTTCTGCACTCAGCGGTGGTGGACATGGGCTCCAAAAATGGAGGGGAAGAAGTGTAGTCTTCAGTTGATAGCATTTTCCAAAATCTCTGGCTTTGGCCATTGCTGACTCTTTGAACTTATTAAGGCCAACTTTCAATGTGATTATCTAGCCCTGAACTGGCAGAAGGATCTGGGACACATTTATTTTTATGAAAATACAAATTGGCTTGAAAATCATGAGTTTATCTTAGTAATAGGAGTGAAATGACAAAAAAATAGGAATTTCTCCTTCATACAATGATTCCTGGGAACAGCCTCAGTGGAACTGTCAAATACTTCCACTGAGACAAAAACACCGTTCTTTGTTAGATGTCTTTTAACCGCTACAGATTAGTGCAATTGGTTCTCTTTTCAAGCAAGCCCAGAATCCAGTGGGTGACCTAAATCAATTTTCTGGCTTATCTATTGTCCTACAAGATTTTCTAGCATTTTATTTCAGAAATGTTCATTTTTTAAATTGTACTCCGAGGAATATGCTATCTAACTGCTTTTCTAAGCAATGCAACGAATTTTCATATGGGTGTAAAACACTGTGAATCTGCCAAAGTAAAAAAGAAGAGCTATATAAAATTATACACAGAAAAAAAAAAAAAGACTGCATATTGCTTTTATCTCATATTAGTCCCCTCAAATGTAAAATGATGTCAATGGGATTATTATCATGCTACTGTTCATAGCTCTGCTGAGATTACGGGAGCATTTATGTAGTCAGTGATTGTACTACTTCTTATAGGCTCCTTGTGTAAATCAATAGGTTGTATCAAAAAACTATGCAGCAGTGTAGTAGCTTTTCCAGAACTTCTAAGACTCAGCTTAACCACATGCGAAGGCAGAGTTTTAACTTCCATTACTGAGGCAGCCTTGTCTCAGAGAACTTTAAAGTCTAGTATGTGGCTTGACCTTGATAGTGCTTATGACCTTGAATCTGAAAGTCATTTTCCTGGTACATCCAAAGGAATATAGGATCATGACCAAGTATATGAAATATATCAAATATGCATCAAGGATGGAGAATACAGAGAGAAAGGATTATGAACACTTCATAGCTGAAATAGGAACTTTGGGCAGATTTTGGTGGATGTTGTTAGATCCTGAATGCTCCATTGGGAAGGTGAGTAGAGAAGGAAAAAAAAAATAGAAAGAGCTGTAGGAGACAATGAGACAAAATGGGAAAAAATTAAGAGAGTAAAATAACTTGATATGAAAGGAAACGAGAGTAAAGATAGGAAAGAGCAGTAAAGATAGTGAGAGGACTATTCAAGCTGGGAGAAAAGTAAATGGACAGGTAAGTCAACTGTGGGCTAAGGAGATTTGAAAGTAGATAAAGGTGATAAAGAAGAGACTCTCTCTGTTGAGTTTAGAAAGTATCCTGTGACCCAGCTAGCAGGGCAGACATATTGCACATGTTATGGAAGTGAATTGCAAAATTAGTATGGCAGAGGATTGCATTCAAGCATATTGATTAAGGAAGGTGACAGCACTGGAGTAGGGTAGAGTAGACTCATCAAGAAAATACTGTGGAGGTGACTTTTTTCCCACAGTAATCTGAAGTATTAAGACAAGATAAAGAAGCAAGTAGACAGAAGCAAGGTAAAAGAATTTTAGAGTCCACAGTATCCAAGAAGTCTTACAAGATATCAGCATGCAGTGATCGTAGCTGAACGCACATCAACAAATCAGTATATCCTTGAGAAAAGGAAGGAGGAGAAACTTGTAGTTGTATATGTGCTCTGGGTAAAATCCAGAGATAGTGCCATAAAAACAAAGAAAGTTGAAGCAGATGGATTGGGTCACTTAGGAAGTCAAGGGATAAATAGAGTCCTGAGAAGAACAAAGCAAGCACACATGAGGGAGAATGAAGACAAAAGTTCAATGGGCAACCACAAGGTCAGTCAATTCATGGATCAGACTATATAAAGAGAATTAGTGTGATAAAAGTAAGGTATTCATGGGAAGAATGATGAATAGCATTTTAACTTTACAATCTTTGTAGGTCTCTTCAAACTGAACTACCCTAATTAGCTTAGACTATCTCCTTGAGGAGCAAGCAGAGAAGAAGCATGCTGAGAAAAGTAGGCAAAGTTTGCAGGAATGGAACCTAGAAACTGAAAAGCCTTTCCTTAGAAGAAGACATGTTGGTAGAAAGCAGAGCAAGAAGATGTTGTTCAGGATGTGGTGACTGAGTGCACCCTCATCTGAGAAATATAGTAAGACTTACGTGTTAACTTCCTTCCCCATGGAAATCTCCACTAACTAGTCAATACTCAAATGGGGAACAGTACTTTTTACCCATATGTTGCACTTGGGGAAGGTAACAGCCCATAAGCTATTTCATAAACTGCATAATCAGCCTCAGTCTCTTTGCTTTTGTGACTGTTTGTCCTCGGAAGCACATGTTGTTAGGCGGACTGAAAGTTTACTTTTGCAGTCTGCGAAGGAGTATGCTGCAGGCAATTTACTGAGTGTGGGATTTGGCAGTGCTGAGGCTTTTCCCTGGAGTTAGCCTTGTACAGAGTCTAGAGATATGTGGGTAACAAGAGTCTACCTGATTGTATGGAGCAACCCCATATACTTCTTCCAGCAAAACTAAAGTATCTGATGCCAAATCTAGCATTCAGAGAGATTGGTGCTATGTGACTGTCACCAAATACTCTGTGATCAGATCAAACCAATGACCTCTACAGTGACCTATGAAGTATGGGGTGCTACACAATTTGGAAAGGGCTTGGAAATCTTACAACTCCCCTACTTCAAAAGCTAAGCATTGTTAACTTCTGCAAATTAAGAATTTATATAAATTGCTACTGAGAGTTCCATAAGTGAAATCCATAGTGATGCTTAGCAGAAATTGAGTGTCCTGCTGTTATGATTACATAACCCAAGAGATCTGATTAAAAATTTAAAAATAAATAAATAAATGAAAGTAAATTTATAGATGTTTCCAGAAGTCATACAATTATATATATTTTTTTCAATTTCTCACTGTTTCTATGTATTTTTTTAAGAAGGCAGATAGACAAAATGGTGGAAACAAAGAGGAAACTATATTTTGTGTAGTAAGGCATAGAGGGTTCAGTTCTGATGTGTTAACATGCTTGTTTGCTTGGATCAGCTAACGTGGCCAAAGAATGCAAAAAATTATCTGCATGAGTATTTTAAAATTGATATTTTATGCAAAAATATAATTTATTTTGCTATGATGAGACAGTTTCCAAAAAACACACAATATAAATTTTTATGAGAATATGTAATTACCTGAGCACTGAGTGCCATAATCTAGGAATATAGCCATAGGCTTTCTGGCTTTTGTCATAAACTTATAATTGCACTTTTACTAATGTGCCATCAGTCAAAAAGACATCTTCACTGTATGTCACCTGACACTAAAATATTCCAGACATTTCAGTATAAAACAGATGAATGCTTTTACCTTCTAACAGGTGTTTTGATTATTTTGCAAGTGTTTTAACCTTTTCCTTTTAAGAAGAAATAAGGAAAAACAAACAAATCTACAAACAACAACAACAACAAAAACTGCTTGTGACATCAATGTAGCAATACTGGATTAAAATTTACCAAAATGGTGAGAAAATATCTTATAATTCCAATCTATACAGCACATTATTTGCATAGATAATAATAATGGGCTGATTTTCCTCATTTTGAAACATGTGATAGCAAATCATTACCAGAGAACAGCATTTAGATAGAAAATTTACAGAGTTTTAAAGGAATATCTTTGGTATGTTTTTCTATACACTGTAAGAATGCGTCTGTCAAATCTACCCTCCAACTCTTTTCTGTGTATTCCCCTGGGCTCTTATAATTGTGTTTGTTCACTTTCTTCTTTGAAACCTTCAGGGCTTCAGAAGAGCCCTGGCAATAACAGGTAATGAGAGCTAGAGTCAACATTTTTCCTAAGAAGGTGCAGGACCCTCCTACATAAGACTGATGCATGATGCTGAGTGATCTGGTTATGCTCTTTGCTCTCAACAGTTGAGAACAGGGTGGAAATTGCCTCTGCGGGAACGATACGTCAACAAAAATTCCACTTCTTTATCTTACCATTGTTACAGGCTACATTTACTTTGAAGAAGAGTGCTTTCTTTTTATCCCAAAAATAAGCTGTCTGCCTCAGGGTCTTCATAGCAGCACAGAAATGAGTGTCTTAGCAAAGCAACATGCGGTCTGTGCCCTTTCCCATCTGATTGCTTGTCAGCAGGGCTGTCAATAAGGATCTATTTACATACAGCTAATCCCACAGTCGATTCATTAAGATGATTTTATGAGTGAAAAGGGAAGGTGATCTAATGGGATAGCTGTTGGAATACAAATAAAGCAAGATAACTTTCAGAGAATTATTATTTTCCTTTCTGGACTGAACTTTAAATCTCCAAGAAGAGAATAGCCCTGCTTAAAACAACCTTTTTTTCTTCACTCAGAAGTGATCTCAGATTAATTGTGCCGTTTAGCTGAACTTTGCTTTCCTTGGTATCCTAGGAGAAAAGCTCTGACAGACTGGGAATGTTAACTTGTTTGTAATGTAAACTCAGTATACTGGTGGAGCTTTTTAACACTCCAGAAACTGTTTGGAAGAAAGAAAAGAAATAAAGAAAAAAAGCTTTGATGCTCTAAGCAAACAAAGTGGAGAGAAGGATGTTAAAAGAACCATCATTTGTGAAAGGCAGAGAAGGAAAATGTGGGAAAGGTGTATCAAAATATCAGCACTTTGTCAGTAATAAAATCCTGAGGAACAGGGAAACATTGATTTCTTTTCATTGTTTCATTGACATTTTCAAGATTTCTAAACACTATGAATTTCTCAGTAGTATCTCTCGATCTGACCAAAATCTTTTCCAAAAACAGATATCCAACATAATGCTTAGAGGTGGAGATTTAATCCTTTCAGTATCAATTTCAGACAAGCACATTCCTAGTGGCATTATTCGTTATGAAGAATCTTAATCTGGAAATAACACCAGCTCCTGGGAACTAGGGGAAAACCAGCCTAGATTTCTAGACCAAAGGGCGAAATGTTATTTGCAGCATCCAGATATAACAGCAGGAAGTGGTGTGACCCAGCAATGTCCTCTTCCCTGCTTACCTGTGGAGCATATTTCTGCACCTTAAAATTTCACTGATGCTGGTGTTTCAGGCAGTAGGTAAGGAGGTAAAGCCAAGACTCCACATACTCCTTTCAATTTGCCTATTTTACATTCATCAGTTTTAAGGAAGGAAGTATAAAAATATCTTCATTTAGACTGAGATAACTTAAATCAATGTCCAGGGAGTGGCTGGAGAGAATAGTGATGCTTCTTAGTTCCTACAGGTTCCTGGCAAGGGTACAAGGTCCCAATTAGAACCTATCCTGAACAGGAGGTCTATCCATTACAGTAGAAATGGTAGGAAAAGGCCTTTTTAATGTAAGATTCTTCATTTTCAAAGGTTTATACACAACATTTTGTTTTCCTGGACATTTTTGCATGGATAAAGACATTGGTAGGGACTTCATCTAGTCCACCTTCCCCTCCAAAGACAGCATAAAACTCCAAGTCCTTCCTAACAGGCATCTGTTGAACCTTTCCCTTCAAATCTGCAACAAGAGAGATTTCGCAGACTTCTGCACCAGCACATGCCAGTGCTTCTCTGTTCTTGTGAAATGGAAGTCTCCAAAATTAAACTAAATCCTACTTTCTGCAGCTGAGTCTAACACCACTATCCATTCTACCATGGAAATTAGAAGCAATTTAGTACCTTCCACTCCTGCTTTTTACAAAGCAAAATGTTTGGGTTTTGGCTTTTTAACTTTCATTTGTATCATGTTCCTCTTAGTCTTCTTACCTCTTGACTCCATGAAGTACCTACTTTTCTTTAAGTATTGTTCACTTTTTTAGAATCTTTCTGATATTTCTTTGTTCCGTGTTCCAAGCCTCACTCCAGCCGACATTTAGTCCAATCAGTCTATCAGGCTGTAATGATGTCCTCGTTTTGTCATCTCCCAAATTATAACATTTTTTCTTGACTGCTTCTAGTCATTTCTAGTTCACAAACACATGCAACAAAGCAATTGCCATCCCTCACAACTGCGTACATATTTCAGAAGAAAACTTCTTGGGTAGTTTGAATAATTCTTTTATCTTTGCCAGAGGGCTCTATATGGGTGATGTTGATGCCATCATTACCAGGCAGAAGGATTTTTAACTGTTGCATTGTCTAGCATGAATGATGTCTAGCACAAAGTGGCTATCATGGCCACTGACCTGAGATATCAGCCTGATTGCCTGCAAGTTAGAGATTCCATCAGCACTTCTGCACTGTGAAAGTTCAGAGGTTCAGTGATGTAGTACTAATGGTCTTTGCCACCATTAGTACCAGCGAAGTTTCCAACCCAGCTCCAAGTATAAAATATACCAATGAATGCAGCAGAGCTGAGTGATGGAGACAAACATGGGGTCAGTGATTATATAGATATTCCAGCTGTAGACCCATGAAAAGGGAGAAATCACTCATGCTTTCAGGATCCTAACTACAGAGCAATGCATCAGGGAGCCTCATGTGAGCAGTTCAGCTTTGCTTCTGGCAAACCCACACGGTGTTCTTCTACATTAAGCCTGATGAGTGTGGCATTAGGTAAGAATCCAGATCCTCATGCCCCTAGGCACAATTTATTCCTCTTTTCTTTAATTTCTATTCTGTTATTAAGACTCAAACTTTACCCTAGCCAACTTAGAACACATTCCAAACCAGCTAGGACACAAATAGCACCACGTGGATTTTGATGAAGCTGCCACAAGTACATACCCCAACTGCTCCTTAGAGAACCCTTTGCAACTGCAAGGTTCATGCATATGAGAGTAATTATTACTACCAAAAAAACCCTCAAGTTTCTGCAACAATTCATAGAGCACCTTAACAATGCCACAAAAATATCCCATCTAGCCTTCAAACCAATCAACATTATATTTTTATACATCTCAGTAAATTAAAACACATTCTGTCCATTTCATTAGTTCCTGTCTATTAGCTTCCAAACCTTGAATTCTCATTGAACGTGTAAGCAGCTGCTCTGAAGGTTTAACTGGCATGACTTTATACCAGAGTACAAGCCATTACATGTGAGAGCAGACATTTTTCTACACTAACTAACCAGGTCATACTGGGGATGCTAAATAAATACTACATGGGTGTACTGACTTAAGGGAAAGTTTTTTCTCTCCATAAGAGGGAACTTTTTACTATCCGGAAAACAAAGTCATCAGGTGCCACACTGGAACAACCTCTGGGACGTGCCTTGATACACTTCCTCCATAGAAAATACACAGTTTAAGAGTTTGGAAATCCTGGCTACTTTTCTGATTTGTTGTTTCTTGAACATAGATTCTATTAAGTACCTAAAATTCATTGTCTGATTGTGATCCTGGAATTGTAATGCCATTAATTAGATGGTTGAGCGTGTTTCTAAGGCCTTAAAAAACAGCTTTCATTTGAAGAGTCATCCATATTTAATCAACAGTAGCCATCTCAGTCCTATCTTAGAATGCTGTAAGTTTTTTACACAACATTTTTAAAGCTCCAAGTAATAAGTGCTTTAAGATGCCCCATTTTTGTCCATTTCCATTTGTAACACAGTTTCCATGCCAATGATTACAATGTAATGCTAATATGAGTAGTTTCAAAAACAAAAGTACATTTAGAATCATCCATGTTTATCTTTAGAGAGTAAGAGCTGCAAAAATAAATGGATCGAGGGGGATTAAATACTAAGCTAATTGTTCATTAGCAAACCTAAGACTGATAAAATGTGTTAATCCATTTAATATTTTTTCTAGTTTTTTGCATTATTATCCCTGCCAAAATCCTTTTTCATGTACTGAATCACCTAAGTTTATTTATTAATAAAGGAGTTTGCTTGAAATGCAGGTCTTGAATCCTTAAGTTCATTCTCAAGCAAAACTTCCATGACAGCAGTAGCAAGAGGACTTCAAGATGTGACTGGAACTCTCTGTACTGATCTTTTCCTAAAATAACATTTAAGTTCTTTCAATAAGATTAATGTGAATGCATTATCCATCGGTATTGATTCCAGATACTCCCCATGATTAATTAAGATCCTTCTGCAAAATTATGCAAAGTTCTGTGTATTGTCCTGTGAAAGTAGTCCTGTTTGTACCTGACCCAAAAGAAGTGTTCTAAAATTGATTGCTGAATACTAATACACAATATTTTTTTTGTTTATTTTGGTGTTCAATTGACCACTTATCAACATGATTTTCATATTGGTATTGAATAAACACAAATATTGTCTGTAAGATGTGGGCTGTAAACGTTATCCTGTACTCTTCAGTGCCAGGGGTACATTTGGAGTATGTAGCCCAGATTTGAGCATTACGTTTCAAGAAGAAACACAAAGCACTGAGATAGAGTCCGAAGAACTGCAAGAAAAAGAGGTGTGGAAATATTGATTTCTCATTGGTAAACAACAGGATGCAATCCCGGAATTAATTGCTGGGATGTCTAGAAAGTGCATCCCCAAAGAGTTTTTAAAAACAAGCTAGTCAAGGTATGTCTTAAAAAAGATGTAAGTTGGTCCATGTTTAGATAATAGTAAAGGTAGATTAGGTTGGTCTTTCAGGGTCCTTTCCAACCTTCTTCTGATGGTGACCAGAACATTACCCTAGGTTCCTATTCCAGGATCTTACACTAGAACATTCTATATGGCAAAAATCTCTACCTAGGTGATAACCCAAGAGCAAAGAGTGGGGAAGAGAGGAAAAAT
>PPHD01011691.1:0-18629 GCA_002909625.1 Bambusicola thoracicus
GGCTTTCCCTGCCTGTCTTCTGATTTGTCACCTCCTGAAGGGGTTTGGGTTTTGCCTGCTTTTGTTCGTGCTTGGCTTTCCCACCTGTGCTTAATCACATGGCGTATGGAACAAGTCTTCGGTAGAATTCCTGTCATTGGAAGCCCCACCCATTTCTTAGCAGCACGCACGAGATCTGTAAATGAAAGACAAAAAGATCCTTGCACATACTTCACAGGGTGTTTTTGGCCATTCCTCCAGTACTTGCTGTCCTTGCCATTTACAGTAATATTACTGCATCTTTGATTAGGTTGGTGTTTTGGCTCCTGCAAGCACATCTAACTGGATACATTGCATTCGTCCTGCTAGGTTATAAAATGCCAGTAATTAAGGGGCTGCAGTGACAAGTAAAAACGTGTGGGCACCTTTCTTACTGTTTGCTGTGTGTAAATACCATAGGTGGCTCTGGGGCTGGACAGAATTCTGTGTAACATTATATAACCTCATCTTCAGAGCTCCACGTATCATTCAAAGTAGTGCCTCAAAAAAAGCTTCAGAAATACATTGGGAAAAGGTGCTGTCACCTTGTCATCCTTCTCCTTCTTTAAATAGATTTTTTTAGCAGTGAGAATGTGCTAAGTGTGAAAAGAGGAATGTAACTTCAATTATGATTTTAGCACTTTTCACTGTTTTGTCTTTAGCCACTCAGCATAGTTACATTAACAGTAGCAATTGTCCTGCAAATAAGCAATCTTAACCAAACAGACCCGCTTGGAGTGATTTCTGTGTTGATCAGTGTTTCAGTCATGTCTGACAAAAGTGAACTGAAGGCGGAGTTGGAGCGCAAGAAGCAGCGATTGGCTCAGATCAGAGAGGAGAAGAAAAGAAAGGAGGAAGAAAGAAAGAAGAAAGAAGTAAGAAACTGTTTTCTCTTTGGAACTTGACTGCTTGCTTATGTAACTTGCCCCACATATATGTAACGTGCCTAAACGAGCAGGTTCACTTAGTTATTTGCTACCTGTTATTTAGGGAATGTCTATTTAATGGTCCATGCAATTGTTCTGCTTTCGTTTTCTGCGAAGGACAAAAACCTGATTTTTAGAGTTATCCATATGGTAAGGTAGATTTGAAAGACATTTGCATCTTTAGAAACTGGATCTATAGTCTTGCATGCATCGTCATGAATGAAATTACTGTGAGGAGTGGCTGAAGTATTTCTCAGAAGCTCTACTTAATGATTTGTGATGGTGTATCTTAGAGAACTCTGTTCTGAAATGCAGCTTCAGATGTGTCTGTATGAACTGTCTGTCAGTATTGTTACCATACAAACCACGTGCTGTGTTCTTCAGCTCTTTGATTCATATTTAGCCTGATTTTCAAGTCAGAGTGACATTTGGGACATGAATGCTACTTTTTTGTTATGCTCAATTTGTTAACTGTTGTCTGCATTTCTTTCTGCTAAATTATGTGATCATCTGTGATACGTTACTAAATTTCTCCTGAAAGGGGATTATACATCATAAACAGGACGTCTGCTGGAATGCTTTGGTGTGCTGTGTCACCTCTTCATGGCGTCCTCTCTTTTAGTTATGATCTTGAAGACATTCTCAGTTAGGGTACGACTGAAGCCTGGGCATCTGCCAGCAAAATGATTCAGGGAAATTCTACACTTGTGCTCTGATGATGATGTAATTCTGTATTGCCTGTGCTTGTGCTTCCAGCTGTGATACAGTAGCTTATCAGTTGGAAACTTGCTCTCAAGTTTGGAAAAGGCTTTTTTCAAAGATGTACAGTAGGTCAAAGGTGTAACGTACAGTCATGGGAGGAATCTTTCTTCGTACTGTAGGATTATTGTAACTGGGTCTGGGTTTTGCTGCTTTTATTGAAACCTGGTATTTCTATAAGGAAAATTAAAAATATGTGCTTGCCAGTGACTGAGCTGTGGGCACCTTAAGCTAGGAATTCAATTTCTGTAGTTGTGTGAGCAGTTAAATGAGGAGCCCGCATTATTTCTAAATCACATGTGAGTAAGGGGGTCATTTTTATGCTTTTTGTGTGTGTGAAATCTAACAGGTAAAAAAACCAACTTGAACAAAGCTAATAAAGAAACTTAAAAAAGCTATTTGAAGACAGTACTACAGCTACAAAACCTCGTGATTCCTCCTGCCTGTTTTTACTTTATCTACAGAAAGATCCATCAGAATTATTAGTGCAGTGTCTGATGTGTCTGACGATAGGTTTCAGCACCACAGAAGGCATAGTGGTTAGATCTCAGAAATAGGATGAAACTGTCCTTAATGCCTTTCAAATGCCATAATGCAGTTATTGAATTACTTCTAGACCGATCAGAAGAAGGATGTTCTTCCCGTACAAGAAGAATCTGACCTTGAAAAGAAGAGAAGAGAAGCTGAAGCGTTACTTCAGAGCATGGGCTTGACACCGGAGTCTCCTGTTGGTAGGAATATTTATAGTATTTTATGAGATAAGTGTTTTATCGTTGTTGTTACTATTTGTGGCAATTATGCATTGTTTCAGTACTAGTATTACTGGTAATACTTGTAAAAGAAATATTTGCAACTTAGTAGATTATTTGGAGTGTCTTGATTAAAATATATATTATAGTATATGTAATAGAATATTATAATTACTCTGCTTTTCTACTCCTCTTGCACATTATTTTTCTGATGTTTTTTGTTTGCTTGTTTTTTCCCTTTCTGTAATGCCTCACCTTTAATTCTGATATTTTCTTATGGCATTGGCTTGTTTTCTTGCCGTGCCCTTTACTTCCTATTTTTTCCTTATCTTAAATACCTAACTGACTTTGATGGAGTAACAGCAAAGCTAACCATAAAATTTAGCTGTCAAGGATGATGATTCGTATCTATGCTTGTGTTCCATGAGTTGCTGTATTGTACTGTTGCTTTCTGCCATTACTCAGCCACTTCCCTCTGGACGATGAAGTTGAAGAGGGTGATAATTCAACTCTGCTTTTTTGTCTCTAGTTCTGAAATCAAAGAGGAGTTCAAACTTAGTTTTCAGTTTGGCTCAGTGATGACAAGGGTCTATTTCAACCGAGTTTGCAAACAAAAAGTAATAATAATTGGTTATGGCTATGGTCTGTATGATTACGTCTTCATAATTTTTTTGGACAGTCCTCACCCATTATAAAAACACAGCAAACAACATGAAAGTTGCTCCCACGGCCACATCCACAACATTAATTTTAATGTGTGTTGTGTTTGTTGACTCCTACTTAACTGCACCCTTGCATGCACATGGATACTTGGAGAATTTAGTCTCATCCCTGTCAAGATATCCAAATCAAGCTACAGTGCCTGCTGGTAGCTCTCAGTCCTGCCTGAGACACGAGCTGGGTGCGGGCTGGGCGCTGGCATGGTGTGACAGCACACTGGTGATGCACCTGAGCTGAAGCTATCTCCCATCTGAGCGGCATGGCCTGCCGTTAGTGTGAACTGTTGCTGACGCTGTAGGTAGATAATTGGAGATTAGATTCCTTCACAGAAAATTGCTTTAAAAGCTCATAAGGCAGTTACAGTCTTTATGACTGCCAATAAGAGGTGGCTTCCTTATAGGAAAAGAGGCCTTAGTGTATGATCAAAAGCCTACTTAGCCTTTTTATAAGAGACCACTTGTTTGTGAATGAAAAAGAACGTTCAAGTTGGCATGCTCTATTGGGACAGTGCCGCCAGAGGGCACTGTAGCACCAAACGAAACTACGGCATTTTTTTGGCTGCGCTTAGCCCGAGATAGAGCAGTACAGACACTTTTAGATGATAAGTTGCTAATTTCACCTGTTCAGTTAAAAGAGGGTGACATTAAAGTGCCATCATTTCCAGTAACGCACAGAAACTTTGGAATGTACAGGCCTACGGACATTGCTTTTAGTATAAACTGTTCAGTAGGTGGTGATGGTGAGTTGCAGAACGTGAAAGCTTCATACGCATGCATATACACTTATGTATTTATGAAGTATAGCAGTATGATTTTTAGACATATATGAAAGTTTCATTGTAGGTGTGCAATTTTAATAAATCAAGTCTATTAATTAAAACCAATCAAAATACTGTTTTTCAAATTCAGGATGGAATTTCTGCTAACCAGAACCACATCTCTGTTTTGGGATAGGATGGAGGCACTCTTCAGGATTCCCAACATAGTGGTGATTTCAGGAAATCCACCTGAAATGTTGCATATCTAAATTCAGAATTCTCCCTCAGTACTCACCTTGACATGATGGATACCAATTAATAGCTGTAATTTGTCTTCAGTCAGATGAAGTTTCTTCTTTGGTGTTGCTAAGGAGTGAATCTGTGCAGTGAATGTTTCACATTACTGAAAAGTGAAGCATGAGAGAAACTTCAGTGCACATCCTGATTCTTAAGCATAAATTTAAGGTTCATTAATACATTTCACTGTTTCTTTGGGCGGGAAAAAAAAGAAGTTCCTAAAAGAAAAGTTGAAAGATGTTTTGTAGTAGCTCTGTGTGGCTTACACTGCATGCGTGCATGGTAACCATTTGTTGTTATGTATCTGTTCCAAAAAAAACCATGTTGCTTCGTAGGATGCAATTGCAGCCTTCATCTAAGTGATGGGAATGAGCTGACTTTTATCAACAAGTTCCAGTGTATCACTACCAGGCTGCTTGTCATGTGAAAAGAAAGTATGAAGATTTCCCCCCTAAAATGCACCACTAACAAACATCACTGTAATGCACAGAACTTTGTTGATTTGGTTACAGCTACAGCAAAAATACACTCTGTGACAAAGCCACATTTTGTTGGTTTACATTTCTGTGATTATATGATTAGAAGCAAAGATACTAAGCTCAATACTTCCAGTTTTCTGACAAATTAGACATTGATATCAAAGCTGTGTTAACATAAGTGTCTTTCTCTGATGTGTGAGCAACATGATTTGGTGGAAATTACCATTTGAAAACTGATGCTACCATTTGTTAAAAGTCCAGATTTTAAAAATTTATTTCCCTTTCTTTTTTTTTAATGCCTTTTCCTCCATATCTTCTTGTATGCACCAGATGCATAAATACCAAACAACTGCATGAAATCCAGCATGAAATGTTAACAGTGTCTTTTCCCCTCTCTTTCTACTATTCATTTTCATCCATGTATTTTTTTTGTTTGCCATCACTTTTTTTTTTTAATACTTCATGTTGAATTAATTTGAAAACATCCTAAGCTGTGCAACCTCTGCGAGTAGTAACAGCGGATACCTGTCTGTTTCACTATTTAGTCCCTCCTCCTACCTCTCCGTCTTCCAAATCCGTGAGTACGCCAAGCGAGGCTGGGAGCCAGGACTCCGGTGATGGCGCCGTTGGATCCAGGTATTTCACCTTGCTTGTTCTTGGGCTTAATGCTTACATTCAGAATAATTGAACTTAAGAAATTAAGGGTCGTTATTTGAATGCGACTCTACAGTAATATTGAATCTGTGAACAGTGGCTATCTTATAGAAGTGCTTTACTTTAAAATTTGAAATGCAACTACGCAGAATGAATTTGAGGTTGCTAACATGATCTTAGAGTTTTTTAAACTTACTATTTTAAAGCTTAAACTTTAAATTGTGGTAATGTTCTTGTAAGCATGAATATCTCCGACAGTAAAACAACTGAGGGGTCAAACTTCTGAGCTCTTCTCAGCTTTCTAATGAAACGTGCCTATGGATATAGGCTGTCTCCTTTCCTCTATTCTACTTAATCTAATAGAAGATACTGTCTACAAATCTTGCCTTGTTTCTACTTCTGGTTGTTTTTTGTTTTTTTTTTTTGTTTTTGTTTTTTTTTTTACATACTCAGAACTATATTTCTCAACATCTTCCACCTTGTAGCCATTTTCAGAACTGGACTGTACCACTCATGATCTCTGTCATTTGGCCAAAGGATAGCATTAGTACAGCCATGGGTTTTTTTCTTCAATTCCTGTGCTTTTCTTATCCCTTTGAGCAACATGCTGTGCATAACAGTTTGAGAAATGCTTTGTTGTCAAATATTTCTGTTAAACTACAAATTCAGAGTGGAGATTTACGGGTGAAAAGATGGGAAACGGTACTTCCAGAGGGTATTTTTACTGTTTCTCGAGCCCAGTCTGTGAACACGAGCAACATTTACCTATTAATATTGATATCTTTTTTTTTTTTTCCCACGAAACCATTACTCATGTACTTTAATTTCCTGAATATACATTGTGGATGAAGTTTAGTTAAAGCACAGCTATCTCAAATTACATTTGTGCTTATATGAGTCTTTGCTTTGGAGAAGGACTGAATACTTAAACCAGTTTGAAACACCTTTTAAAAAGGCTGTAGTAAGTCCTTGTGTACGTGTGAGTTACATGTACGTAGCTATATGTCATTTTGGTCTGAAAATAGTCAAGATTGGAAGGAGCTGCACAAAGGTTGACAAGTTGCTTAATTCTGAGCGGGAACCAGTAAGTCAGTACAGGCACAGAGGAGTGCAACAGGCAATAGAACCTCAACGTTTTTTCAATGCTGAGGTGCAGATTTGTGCATAGCTTATTCATAGTGCAATTGGAAATCACTTGTCGTGTAACTGAAGAATCAGTAGCATTGCTCTCAACTGGGCTACTAGCAAGTTTTAAATTATTTGAGATCTGCTATTACTCATTATCAAATTGTCATTTTATATTTAAATTCACTGTCTAGAAGAAAATAGATGATTTGATATATAAATTTACTTAAGGTGTAACAAACTTCTGGAAAACAAAAGAAGCAGTATTTTTTATCCATGTGATACATGGCTGATAGGTTCCTTGTATCTCTGAACATTACTTCTTTTAAAACAATATTTCTGAGGAACAAAGTAACAAATACCACAGTGCTTGTTCTTTTAGCTATTTAGGAGGCAAGTAAGGCAGCTTATCCCTGATATCACTGAAGATTTACTGCAAGTGTCTTTTGCTGTATACATTTTTAAAATATAATTTTATCTTAAAAGAAAGAAATAAAGAAAGAAAAGCTTTGAAAAGCAGGAAGGTAACCTCAGTAAGTCTTAAGTAGGGGGCACTTTGCTTTTGCTCTGTTTTATTTTTTGTATCCATGGCAAGACTGAGTCTGAGCAAACCATCTCCAGCCTGAAGTCTCGGGCACCAAAGTAAAGTCCAAGCTTAAGTGTATTTCATCAAGACAAACAGTAGGTGCATAAGGAATGAGCACTCTCAAAACAATTAATTTTGTGCACGAAACATATGTAAAGGTTTTAGAGATTCAGATATTAAGCTGTGGCAATGCATGTAACGTAAGTTATGTAGAATGATTTGGTAAATATGAGTACGGTGGATTTGTAATTATTATTTTTAGTTTAACTAGCTGTTCTTCTAGTATACTTTCTACAGGAATGAGGTAATAAATGGAGCATCCACAATTTTGAGTGTTCGTTACATGGCCCATAAACTTTGGCAATCAGCTTTACCTTTGGATTTCTGCACTTGCTTTCTAAGAACGTTGCCGTGAATGGGATAGAAATGGAAACCTATGTTTTATTGACTTGCCACAGTAAAATAATGGATTCTTCGTTTTTGATTTGCTATAAAACACGATTTTTAAAAAATATAGCATCAAAAAGCTTCAGAAATCCATGCATGTTTGTCTGTTCATCTCTTAAATGCTTGTTCTTAAACTCTGCCTGAGAGCAGGAGGTAGACTAAATGAGAATATGAAGAGGAAGAGAAGATCTAGTTCCCACTACATTCTTCTTTTGACATGAAAGTGACTTGAAGTAGATCTGTTCTGTTCGTTATTGAACGGGAATTTGTAATGTGTTACTAATATTAAGTCTGCTATTTCCACGGGATTTAAATATCTTCAGTAGAGTTGGCTCTAACACAGATGACGCTTAGAAGCCCAAGGCAGTGCTTAACCCATAATTACTGCGGTGTCACATCTTGGAAACTCTAGCAGTTCTCTTTCCCAGTGGAAATGCGTTTTTGCCCCTTTACCAAAAGGTTTGTGTGTTGACTCATTTCCTTTACCAGTATGACCATTTCCTCCACATATTTACTGCTCTGGGCAAGATTGCATTATATTAACAAATCTGTCATCTTAAGGCAAGAGCAGATCTGAAAAGATTTGAAAAGGAAGTTCCCAGTGGTTCTTGTCACTTTTAAAAATATCTTCATTAGCCTGTCACAAAAGCTACATTTGCGGGTCTTTAACTTTCAGTCTTTAAAAGAATTTAATTCTTTTCTAATAGCTCTGGGGTCTGCGTTTGCTTTTGAACTTTTGTATTGACTGCATGTATCGTTGCACTGAATATTTGCTGAATTTCTCTTAACTGATGTTACATTGCTTTGTTTCTTGTGAACAATGAAATAACTATAAGCTTACTGTAACTCTAGGATTTCATAGTGTGTATTTGCTTCACTAATCTCTGGCCTTTTTTGCTAATGCTGCATGATTTGTTCAACCTGTGGTATCAGGACGCTGCATTGGGATACTGATCCATCAGTTCTTCAGCTCCACTCTGATTCCGATCTGGGGTATTGCATAGATTTCTTATATTCCCTCTTTCATATTCTTGCAAATAATGAGCATAAGAGCTTACTTTTTTTTTTTTTTTTTTTTTTTGGACTTTGAGTTACTGTTAGGAGACTGTTCTGTGAGTTAGAGAAGTTTGGTGTCTTTAGATGTAGTGCACTTGGCTTGAAATGGGAAATTTTAGTCTTAATTAAGTGACATACTTATTTCAAATAATAGAGCTTACTTACTAATGTTTTTCTTTGAGTCTTCCTTTGGCAAGATGTAAACTTTACGGTAATGTTTATAATACTTAGAATAACTATATATTTAAAAATAGAATGACTCCCATCTTTTCTTATGACATGCATAAATGACAAACGTTTATAGAAGCTCTAACTCGTTATAATAATGTAATAAAACCGTTATGCTCCGAGTTAGGAGTCTGCCCACCAGGAGCTCTTCCTTTTTTCTTCCCACTTCTATCTTAGAAAAGAATAAGAAATTTTGCTTCATATAGGTACTTAAAAAAAAAAAAGGATTATTACTGCTGTACCTATGATAATTAGATTGTATAGAATGTTACAAAGACTAATATTTTGGTTTTGGAAATGCATTTTGGATTGTAATTTGATTATGACTGTTTCCATATTTATGACGTGTCTCATAAGCTAAAGGCAGAATTCTCAGAGCTTTGCAGTGTTGTGCACTGGAGTATTGCACTATGGCTAAATCACTTGTCAGTGTGTGAGCTTCGGACCTGCAGTTCTGAGTTCTAAATAGCGTCTTAGAGGCAAATAAAAAAGGATGGCAAAGTTAAATAAGCTAGGAAATGCTTTTTAGTTCAGATAATTAAGTTGGTTTGTTTAAGTTTTGAAGCCCTAAAACCATTTCCCAACGGACCTGTCCCACTGAAAATATGGGTATTTCACATATGTAGCAGTACTGTATGTGGCTGCAAAGAGCAAAATCTTGAAGTGATATCATTTAATTCAGATGTATATATTTGTATATATTTGCACAACTTTCTTTTTGTCTTAGCTGTGGATATAGGTAATTTTAAATAATAGTGATAAGAAAGTATTGATGTTAATCTTGTGACTTTTCCAGGGATGAGTTTCTGCTGGTCTTA
Source organism: Bambusicola thoracicus (assembly GCA_002909625.1). Classification (NCBI taxonomy): domain Eukaryota; kingdom Metazoa; phylum Chordata; class Aves; order Galliformes; family Phasianidae; genus Bambusicola; species Bambusicola thoracicus. The sequence continues at coordinate 9,620 of PPHD01011691.1, forward strand.
AGTTTCACAAAGCAATGCTGTGATTTGATGATTTGAGTGTTACTGTAGACAGAATACAAAGTAATTCACTAAGCTAACTGTTGTTTTTTCTTGATGTTTCTATTAATTTTATGTAGACGTGGACCTGTTAAACTTGGAATGGCCAAAATCACACAGGTTGACTTTCCTCCTCGGGAAATTGTTACTTATACAAAGGAGACACAAACACCTGTTATGACTCAGCCAAAGGAAGGTGAATATTAACATAGTACAACCAAATGTATTTTTCTTTTCTTTTAGCGATTGGCTGAATTACAGCCAACAGTTTTGATCTCAAAACTCAATGTGGTAGAATGACTGTTGATTTGTGATATAATTTGTATAAATTCTACTGTTTAAACACTTGTAGGTCTGCCTTAAGAGTGTTATTCTACATCTTGTTTAATTTTAACATTACTCTTGTTGATAATATGTGGCAATTTATTGCACAGTTTATGTTTAGACATTCGGATTCTTAAGTAGCTGTCAACTGATAAATGAAAGTAGGATATATTTTGGATTGAGAACTCCCCTACAACTTTCTTGGAGGCTTTTTATCCTTACAACAAACTGAATGAACAGAATGACAGTAGGTATGTTTTTTTCTCTAACTGCATATCCATACAATGGAGAGAACCTTCTCTTAATTCTTATATCTTGAGACTTTAAAATGCTGCTAAAGCCATGCTTTTGTGCAAAGGATGATGGAAGTATTTTCATTGGATATGCTTTGCAATCCTGTTAGGTTTAGGTCCTTTTGTGCTGTAGGATATATTATGCTGACACTGATGCTGCAAAATAACAGTCCTATTTATTCCATTTCTTAATTTTCCAGGATGGTTGCTCCGCAGAAAAAAAAATTAGCTGAATTTCTGTCTAGCTACATATTTGCTTTTGCTGCAGTGTATGTAGTAGCTGTCCACTGCAAACTTGGAAAGCTTTTTCTCTTCAAGACCTCCCAAACTGGAGCGTGCAATTGCCTATTTCTCACATACAAGAAAGTTATTGGAACTTAAATTTTAATAGCAAAGTACTGCACCCTTCACTTAACTTTATCATTGCTTCTCTGTGCCTCAGGTGGTTACATACTTCAGTTTGTGACCTGAGCTGAGAAACATTCAAGCTAAAACTAATCTGGGTGGGACAGATAGGAAGTAGGGGAAAACTAACTTAAATCTAGAAGAGTTGATAATTGTTGTGGAAGCTTTTGTGTCACAACAAATGAAGAGACTGTGACACAGGGGAGGCTTCAGAGGTCAGCTTTAAGTTGTAGACACAAAGATGCCCATTTTGGGTTCACTGTAACAAAGCTAAATTCAAGGATGCCCAAGTCCAAAGTAGACTTAGAAGGTAAATCTACAGTATTTGTTTCAGGGATTTCTCATACAAGGGCTGGAACGCACAACTGCTTTTTCCTCTGGTTTCAATTTATACAAGCTCGTCACTAATGACATAGAAGAGAAGCACAGAAATAGTGTTGGGGTGGAGATCTTAGTGCTCAAAACCTCTTGTTTTGATGAAAATCTCATCATGTCTTAATTCAGTATTTCGATTTTTTCACATCTGTGTTCTTTTTTACCAGATTTTTCAGTAGTCTTAGTATTCAATCTTACTATAGCAGCTGCATTTATCATGTGAAAGAAGTAAAATGTAATCATGAAATGGTTCATTGTTTCAAGGAGTGCAGCAGAGACAATAGTTATCTTTTCCTCCCTCCTGACATGCCGTGTTTCTGTTCTTTGTTTTTGTCATTCTACAGCACAGTAATGATGACCTGTTTTTTGGATTAGGGACCAGATACATTTGTGGTTTAAGCGTTGTGTCATATTCAGTGCTACTCTCCTTTATTTTGTAACTAATGAACCTTTACATGTAGGTCTCTATGGCATTACTACCACTTCAGTAATTTTTGTCACAATCATAACATGAACATACTGTTACGCTGCTCCATTCCCCAGCATCCTCACTCTGTCATCCCTATTTCTGCTGTCTAATTCCATTTCCCACTTCCCATGATGCCGTATATAACACTCCTGCCTGCTTCTTTCATTGTCCAATTTTGGTGGATGTGCTTTTCAGTTAGTGTGGTCCACTGGTTATTAGGATTATTATTTGGCCTCTACTTGGCGTACTCCTATCAGGCAGCAGGCTTTTGGATCTACTCTGTGAAAATGTATTTGAAACTGTGTTCTGTTTGTACACTTGTTTGTTTCTAGCAGACAGCAGTAGAAACGGTTTCAGCAACAGAGATGCAGTTTGTGTGTATACTCTGGAATATGTCCTCATGTTCTGCAGGTTCTATGTTGGCTACTGAGTGCAGTAACTGTTGGTGCAAACATTCTTATCTGTTGTTCTTGCTGCGTGGCTCTCTACCTTACTATTTGATTTGGTAAGATATTGTTGGAATTTGCATGGGAAGAAGTGACCAGTGCAGCCGATAGAAAGATGTGTTATTTTGAGTCCTTGAAGTGGTTAATCCAAGGAAAGATAGCTGTAGAGTTGAATACGCTTCTGCGTGCCTCTCGGTCAAGGCTTTTCCAGGCGAACAGGATATTTGCTTGGTGTCACTGTACAATGCAGTTCTTATGTAATCAGCACTGACTGCAGACAGTATTGCTCTATGGGCTTTACTTCCTGAGGAGTCTGAGAATTTCATTTAAGAACGAAGATACCAAGTACTTCTGTCCTTTTAATTCTCACTGAAGCAGACTGATAACAATTTGGGGCTATACATTGGCCTCTTGGATGCTTGTTACAGTGAATGTACCATTTTTATGTCCTAATATTCAAAGAAGAAATAATAGAGCCTTATGTATTCATGCACTGCCCTGTGTAGATCTTAAATATACAGTGAAATATAGGTGGGAAAACTTGATATGAAAATATACTTTCCTTAACAAAAGCCACCCATTTCATGGATGATTTAACTTTGATTAACCTACTCTGCAGCAACAGATTACTCAGGCAACTGGAACTTCACTCTGTAGTGTTATCACTGGGTGCAGCCTAATATACAACACGGCTTTTCTTTCCATCTTGCCAAAATACATCACAATTTTGATGTAAACTCAAAGTCAAAACCCTGTGGTTCATTAAACCTGCTTCTAGCGTTCATTGACAAGAAATTTGTCGTTGTGGAAGCAGCAACCTATGAAGCACTCTTTCCTGCTCACTTGATAATGTGAGATTCCCAGCTTCCTGTCAGAAAAAAACATGGACTTGATCACTTGGCGTGTTATAATGAATGTTCATCAGTGTGTTAATGTGACAGAGTCCTATTTCCAGCGTTCTGAGCCTGACTTCCCTCTTACCAGCTGTTTCTATAAAATGAGTAACTGTATGTGGTAGCTGACAGTTGAAGTGCCAGTAGGTACAGTCAGTAGAAAATAACGAGGATGAAGTTACACAGTGCCTTCAGGATTTCTGTATTTATATAGCTGACATTAAATAAATACAGTATACCGATGTTTCATGTGGATCTTTGACTTCCTAGATATGCAGCTTTTTTAGGAATTGTATGCCTGATCTTCCAGTGTTTGCTGGGTAAGATATTGCTGTTCAGCCGGCTCCATGGAAACACCAGCACCTGAACTAGGTAATAAAATCCAGATATGTGAGGGAAAAGAGAAGTACAACAAAAACGTAGGTCTTTTACTGTACTGCAACGTCGTAGTGCCTTTTTGGACTGTAAGTGCATGTGAGCAAGCATCCTAGTATTGGGTAATGAGACCAAGAACTTTTTCTTTCCCCTGAGATCCAAGAAAGTTTGCATGTGACTTTTATTTCTTTAAAGAGGAGGTTTTAAGATTTATGTAGTCACAGATAAATCACGGTGAGATGACACGATCAATTTCATGTCTGATACTTTGAGAATATTAAAATAAGCGCTTATCCCCCATTTCAGTGCAGTAATATCGGCTGGCTGTATGCAGTGCAAGTGCTATGGAGGAATTTAGATCTCTGTATAATATATGCCATTTATGTTTCAAGCATTAAAAGGCGCGAGCAATCAACTATATGATCTTTTGAATAAAATATGTAGATGAGAAGGTCACTTAGCACTAAGGGGTTGACCATCTGCATTTGAAAAGAATTTGACTCCCGTCACTGAAAATGGTACTTAGAATCGGTGTAGTATGGCTAACGGGGGTTGGGTTGAAATTTCTAATCTGGGACTTTCAACGCTGGAGTAACGTATCCAGGGTGACCCCAACGAAATTTCTGAATTTAAGGCGTCACTTCAGTCTGCTGTATTGATTGGCTGGGGAGCGAGGGGACATTTTTATGGAAGTATAACCTGAATTTGTTGTCCTGTGCTTGTTGTTCTCAAAGGAATGTCTGTTAAGTTGCGTGACGTTGTTTTTAATTAATTACTGTTCACACCTGTAGTGATTTGACACTAAGAATTACGTGCTGTGGAATTGCTGCAAGTTGTACGGTGTTCAGCTTACTCGTCCTGTCCGTGCGAGTCCAGCTAAAAGGAGCAGCGTCTTTCTGTTTCTCTGCGTGATTATTTTGCCCAAAAAAGCTTTCATTTTTTTTAAGTAGCACAAAAGCTGTAATTGGCATGCTTTGTAAGGAAGTGTCAATGTGCAAGAGAGTGGAGATCACTAAGAATTCTTTTACGCGTTCTTTCCCCTTTGCACCACCGCCTCCTCAGCAGGGTCACTGAGATCACTAGCTTTTCTTCAAATGGCCATTTTCACTGGCAGGTGCATTATACCCTGTATTTTCAGATTGTTTTTCCATTCTGAATGTTTGGCAGGTTGATTGCTCTGGCTGCATTGACGGAGAAAGGGCTGACAAATGCGGTTGGGCTGGCTGAAAAGACAGTGATTACTGTTTTCCTTTGTGGCTGATTGAGGCCCTTGAAAGGAAAGATTTTAACCTTCACCATTTGGTTCAAAAGTATGAGCATATATTGAAATCATTCATGCCATTTATCCTAGTTCTGTAAACTTGTCAGAACGTAAAAATCGCTCAATTTCAAGTAATGTAGGATTGGCATACGTCATTATCATTTTGATTAAGTTGGAGTTTGTATTATTGTGTGCATTATACGGTGTCATTTAAAGCTTTCTTTCCTGCAGGTACAGTTATATTTTTATTGCCTACGCTATAGAGTTAGAAAGATTTTCAGACCTCTTTAAGCCTATCACTATGTGTGTGGTTTGGCAGCTGGTATGGCCTACAAGCTGTATTTTGTTTGCAGGGTAAAGGCTTGTCTGTAGACCTCCTGGAGTGCTGGTAATTGCACAGGCTTGCCATTGGGGAAAGACATGATTGGAAGCAGTCAGGCAGAAAAATGCTGTGCCATCCCATTGCCACCTCATAGCTGAGAGACAATCCTAGCAGTACCATCTGGTTGTTGCTATCTAGTCAGCTGGCTGGCTGCTGGGACCGTGGCTTGGCAGCTGGTTCCCATCCCCTGACCACGCTTTTTTTTCTTTTGCTCCTCTTTTTTGTGTGCGTGGATGTTGCTGTTGTTGTTGTTGGGTAACTGAACGTGGCTCAGGGAGATGGCTGCACAAACAAACCTAGTGCATGTTGAATACCGCCTTGTTACTTGTGGTGAGGCATGCAGTAGACTCCTGCTGCCATTCCCTTACAGACAGGTGATGTAGCTGTTTAACCGATTAAAAACAGTCTTTTCAGAGGCTTATATGGGGAAAGCGGATGAAGAAAAGCCAGGAAGGCTGTATTCCACAACACTAAGTAATTTAAACTTATTTTCTGGTTTATGGTATTCAAAGAATACAATGCAGAAATGCAGAAAATGCTGTAAGCCCTGTCAGCGTTCCCGAACGTTAACACTGTATGTTATTCATTGCAATTAGGGAAAACACATTTTGCTATAAAGTCCTCGTTGCCAATCATGGTACAGATAATGAGACTCACCTTTAGAATGACAGAAAAAATGTAATATCGCTGTTATTGTCTTGAGCAAAATTTGCCTCTCAGAGTAGCGACCTGAAAGCTAATGTAAGCCATCTTTGTGCCACGGAAAGACCCATTAGACTGATGGTTTCAGATCCCCAGTAAGCTGCTGTGCTGTAGACTATTTTAGGCGTTTGATTTTTCTTTATTCTGTAGCATTAATGTGTCAGCATGTTACACAGAACACGCATCAACCACATGATTTTGTGTGGAATCATAAATGCTTGGAAGAGAGGTTTCCACTTTGGACTCTTCACAATTTTTAATGTGTCTTTTTTCAGTCTGTACGGGTACATGATTTAGTGCACCTAAAATCCAGCTGCAGGCAGTGTGTGAGATGATGTTATACGGGGATGTACATCTTATAAATAGAACCATTTCAAGCTAAATTATACCACTCTGATATGTTGAGATTCCTTCAGAATGACACCGTTCCTCTCTAAAAACACTGACAGTCGTGTTGTACTTCTTTCTTAGATGAGGAAGAAGATGATGATGTGGTCGCACCAAAGCCATTAGTTGAGCCTGAGGAAGTAAAAACATTCAAAAAGGAAGAGGAGGAGGAAGGTACGGTTCAGCTCAGCATTTTGTGCTGCGAAGAAAAATAATACGTTTTAATCTTTTCACTGAGTTGAAATTAACTTGAGAGATGTTTTAATACTTAATATAAAGTACATGGATGTTAAGAAACAAATTTTCCAATATTGTGAGTTGTGATACTTCTGTTTGTTTGCTCTTTCCCTTCCTTGGAAAGAATTTATGAAAGTATGTGTTAGAGAAAGCCTGTAATCCTTTTCCAGCTGCCCCTCACGAACTTACGGAAGAGGAAAAGCAACAAATTTTGCATTCTGAAGAGTTTTTAAGTTTCTTTGACCACTCTACGAGGATTGTTGAAAGAGCCCTTTCTGAGCAAATCAATATTTTCTTTGACTACAGTGGAAGAGACTTAGAAGACAAAGAAGGGTAATGTGAACGCTGAATGCTTTACTGTGAATGTACAATGTTTTTGCTTGAAAAAGTGGTCAGAGATTAACATTCCCTAATTGCCTTCGCAGGGAGATTCAAGCAGGAGCAAAACTGTCCTTAAATAGGCAGTTTTTTGATGAACGTTGGTCAAAGCATCGTGTTGTCTGTTGTTTGGACTGGTCGTCTCAGGTAAAAAATACTAACGTTATACAGTCATCTTTGTAAGTCCTTTTAGTTCTGTCCACTTGAACCTTCTGAGTGTAGAATTGAAATAGGCTGTATTTCTAAATGTATTCCTTGGAACAATTCTTAAATCGTCCATGGTCTGCAAATAGTAAACAGAACTTACATCTTATGTGAAAAGCAGTAGAATCTTTGAATTATAAAGAAAAAGCCTTCAGCATATTTGGTTCTTCCTTATGCTCTACTTTTCGAAGTTAAACATTAGCTTCAGAAAACAGAGTTCACTTAAAAGTGGTGTGTTTTACATATAAAGGTAGATTACGATAAAAGAGCAAGAATTTCATGTGCACATTAGTAATGTTTTATGAGCTAAATTTGTAACAACTGCCGTTTCAACTGATGCCATTTCTCACAGGAATTATACAAGGTGATTTGTGTTTCTCTTTTTCTTTGATCCTTGTTTTGGCAGCACAGAACAGAGACTCTAGGATTGTCTGGACCGCTAGCTAATCATCTTGCTCGTTTTAAATCTTTCTCACTCATTTTTCAGTACCCAGAACTACTTGTTGCCTCTTACAACAACAACGAGGTTGCACCTCATGAGCCTGATGGAGTGGCCCTTGTGTGGAATATGAAGTACAAGAAAACTACCCCAGAGTACGTGTTTCACTGCCAGGTATGGTTCTGTCTCACGAGAATAAAGATTTTGTGCTGATGAGCTTGGACATCTACCTTCCTTATGACTGCCAACGTATTTATTTCGCTGGGTTGGCATTCACTTTAACCACATGTATTTGCAAACAGATGGTGATAGCTAAAGAAAGCAGCTTAGAAACGTTCTTTTGTAGAATTTCTGACATCATTCAGAATTCAGTCGAGTTTTAGAACTCACTTTAATTTACTTGAAAGCCCAAAAACCTACTTGTGTAATGGCTGAACCACAAAGAAGGTTTGTATGTAAGGAGACTGAGCAGAGTTGTGTACTACTAGAGCTTAATTTACTGAATAAAATGAAGATGGCCTGAGGAGATGGAGCTAGGATGAAAACTAGAAACACATGTTGCGAGTGAAAAAGGCAGATGGAGGTTTCTCAGTAAATGCAGAAAGATAAAATCTTGCAAATTTCTTCCATTAAACCTGAAATAGCCACTTTACTTTCAAAATGTTGTATTTATGAAAAATTACGTAGCTGAATCAAAATGTAATCCAGTGTTGTCAGATTACTTTTGAAGCCCGGATTGCAAAAGTAGCTTTATTATGTTCAAGACAGATTTGTAGGTTCATGAAAAAAGGACCACAGTCCGTGGCAAAGCAAGAATAACTAACTTGTGCATTACTGGACCTTCTCTTGCTAACAAACCATGCTAGGAGCAGTACGAATTTATACGTCTATTTATTTATACGTATATTATCCGTTTCTGAATGCAAGTTAAAACTAAGAGCTTACTGGTGTTCACAAAATGTTTTTGAATCCACTTGTGGTATAACAATGAAATAGTATACCAAATGAAAGCCAAGAACTTAACTGGTCAGGTTTTCTTTTAGTTTTAGATGTAGCATCCATAAATGATAGGTTTTTGTGTATGTTTTCTTTTTTTTTCCTTTCAGTCAGCAGTAATGTCAGCTACATTTGCAAAATTTCATCCCAATTTGGTGGTTGGTGGCACATACTCGGGCCAGATCGTGCTATGGGATAATCGCAGCAATAAGAGAACTCCAGTGCAGAGAACTCCACTTTCAGCTGCTGCTCACACGGTAGGGGGTGAAATATCTACAAAGACTGTTTCTTGTTAAGATGCATTTAACCTCCAGGAAACTCTGTCCGGTGCACTTGATTGATAATGCTTAAATGTTTGCCTGTGTTTTCCTGTGCTATCGCTGAAGAACGAGAGTATTCTCTGTACCA
>PPHD01011692.1:0-18629 GCA_002909625.1 Bambusicola thoracicus
ACTGGCTTCTATCCCTATGCCATTGTCAAAATATCATGTTCTAGGTGTAGAAATACTCTTTTCCCTCCATTTTTCTGGCTCTTACCCCTTTCACAATTTTGCTAGCATGTCAGCTCATATAAGTACTACTTAAACCATTTAGTTCACAATTAAACAGGTAAGATGCAACCTACAGTGTCAGTTATTCCAACAGAATGAAGTCAAGCCCTGCTCAGCTAAACTGTTCTGCCAGCAGATGATTGGCAGCATGGTGAGCAGCTGGAGCATTGTAAAGCTACCCTATTCCAGTTAGTTCTGTATACCTGAATTTCAAGCAAAAATGTTAAAGAAGCAAAACTAATACAGAGCTTTCTATTTAATTTCATAGCTCCCAAACCAAGAAGCCATCCCGGGTCTTCAGTCAACCTGCGCTCTGGTGGATGTTTAACAGTGAAATCTGTTGGATGCAAAATGAATCCCATGTCTGATGCTGCTTCCTGTGGATCAGAAGTCAAGAAATGGTGGACAAGACAATTAACTGTGGAGAGTGATGAAAGTGGAGAGGACCTTCTTGACATCTGAAAGAGACTTAAGTCATAGTGCAACAACACCCACTTCAAATACAACCTAATTTTCTATGTTTAGAATCGAACACACTGTAAGTGATGTATGATTTATTTAAAATCATTATCATAACATTTTTCAAATGCTTATCCTACTACCATACGAAACATAGCACATACTCATACATGAAAATTCACCTCTATAGGTATTAACTGTACTTTAGGAAACCTATATACAATAGCAGTACTAATAAAGCCAGAGAGACTGTATTGCCTTTAGCAGAGACAGAACTTCGTGTTCTGTAGGTATATAATGAAAATGCATTTTGATATACGCATATCTGTTTTTCTTCAGCCTATGCTGTGCTTTAAAATGGCAACACTTTACAATACAGGGGTAATGTATTTCTTCTTTCCGTGTTTTCCTTCAGCTCTTATTTATTAAGATTTCTTTAGAGGGATTTTATTATTCACAAACGACCTGAAGAGGTCAGCACTGACTTCATGTTCAAGGGAAGTATTTTTACAAAGTACAGATTCTGAATTACAAATCTAAGCTTTTTTCTGGACATTTTTTTAAAATATGCAAGATACAGGTTAACTCACTTTAAAATCAGAAGGTGAAGGATTGGATTTAAAATGTAAATATCTTTGTGTTTTTGTTAATTATGCAAAAAGCTTGATTTTCATACAGGAAAAGAAAAAAAAAAGACATGAAAACTGTGCATTTAAGCATCCAGCAAAAGACTTCCATATGACAAATGTGGTTATGCTTCATTTTCAGATTGTACTGGTTACATCTATGTATGGTATCATTATTCTCCTGTTAGCTGGATCCCTTTTCCTTGTGTAGTCGTAAGATAACTTTGTTCTTCTCTGTGCTATGAAAGTTAGCATCTTGGGGGTTCTCATTAAAGAGCAGTATTGTATGGCTTTTAAAGTACAGTTCAGTTTTGCCTGTATAGGTAGAAGTGAATTTTACTTACCCAGGATACTACTCATGGTACAGCCCTGCAGTGCTAAAACATGACGCAATACTGTGGTTAAGTATCTTTCTCCTTTTTACCCTGATACATCACGTTCTTACACGTGAGCATTCTTCTGTTTTATGAAGCAACAATAGTGCTAAATTACCACTGGTGAAAAAAGCAGCTGTCCTTTTCGTAAGTTTTTCTGGTGAAAGGCCAATGCTATACAGATAGGGAGACAGAGAAACAACACAATGCAGCAAAGCGATGCTGCACGCAGTTTGTTACTTTCAGAATTTAGGCTATCTGAAAAACGTAGGTTGACAATTTGCCCTTCCCTCAGGGAAGAACTGAGAGGCTGCAGATTTTATAGCTTGGCCACTGACTGGGTTTTTTAGCATATCTGGGACCTTTCTGTTACCATTGTTTCCTATGGAAATGATAGGTTGCTCTACCACGGCCTGACGTGAGATCTTGTATGAGGCTCACAGCTAACATTTATCACCACTTAAAATACATATCCTTTAAAAAGCTAACAAAAGCCAGTGCTTTGTGATGTTTTCTGGCCAAAATATTAATGTGGGGTGGTCAGAATGCAGAACTGTTTTCACAGATGCCTTCTCCATAAATGCAAAATTAGTTTTGGCCATAAAATGCAGTTTTCTTGGCATCTGTCAGTGTTTTGTTCTCTGTGTATTGTTTAACATTGTTTAGATTTTTTCAAAAATGTCATATTGAGCACATCTGTATTTTGTGGTTTCTTTATTTGCTTTGGAGTATCGTTAAGTTTAAATCTAGTCAACTCTGACTATAATCTATGTAACCGAATCTGTGCATTCCCTTGTTTACAGGCAAGATTATGAACCATCAACAAAACCTCACATGCAAATCCATCATTTTGTGTTCTGTTCTGTGCTTGTTTAAGTTCAGCTTTTGTATATATGACAAGAAAATAAAACTGGATTTATAAGACAGCATCTTTGAAACTTCAATAATATGTTGAACTGCAGATCTTTATGAATCATTCTTGCTGCATATTTTCTTTTTAAAAAACCTGGCAAACATTTTTTTTCTTTGCCTTACAGTACTCTGTCAATAAAAGTGAGTTGCTTTGAGCAATATTCCTCCCTATGGTTTCCATTCTACCTGCGTTTACTATATCTAGCTCATTTGTGATAATGCTGCATAGTGCGTGGGTGCATGGTTTGTAGTGGATTTTTTAAAGCCATCCTTTCAAACTCTGCTAATTGGAGGGTCTTTGGGCTTCGGGGAAGAACTCCATTGACTGACCTCAACGGTACTGCCCCAAGGTTCAAATTCAGCAAATGGGACTATATAGAATTAGGCATTATTCATTTCTCTTTAACTCTCTTTCTTTGGTTTAGCTCCCAGATGTGAACATTTGTATATGTATGTAAATTTCTGGTGGAAGGGTTGTAGAGGTTTAATAGCCTGCCTTCCAGCACCTTACAAGACATCAGAGATCCCCAGGCCATTAATTTAATGTGCAGTCTGGTTCTATGAAAGCAGTGCTCACCTGCTGACTTCCTCATTTTACTTTTGCAAAAATACAGGAAGTGAAATGCAGTTATGTAAACATGAAAATAATGTACACTGGAGCACTCAGGGAACTAGACTTAGGTGACAAATTTGTCAGTATAATACCCTTGGCATGACTAGAGAAAGTGATAACCTCCTGCCCCACAGCAGAGCAACCACTGCACATTTGCACATGAAGACAAAGAAGTGGAGTTCAAAAACACCGTGCACAAACAATGGAGAGAGACAAGGAAAGAATTAGGAAATCAGTCCATCCAGACAGCCTTGAAGAAACATTCAAACACGAACAGATCCTAGACAAACAAAAATTGTGAAGGGAATATCACTACCTACAGTGCTCTTAGCACATAGAATTAAATTCAGTACTAGCCTATAAAGATAAAAAGAAGAAAGTATTTAGACCTCTTCTTACCCCAAAGACCACTCTGTTCTGTAGGAAGCAAACTGTAGAACTCTTGGTAGCATGGGTGATGCAAAGCATGGTTCATAGTACTGAAACAGACTTTTTAGCAGGGTCTATTGTGACAGGACATGGAGAAATGGTTTCAGACTAAAAGGGGAGATTTAGACTGGATGTAATGAAAACGTTTTTGACAATAAGGGTGGTGAGGCACTGGATCGACCTGCCCAGAGAAGTGGTGGATGTCCCACCCCTCGAGACAGTTAATGTCAGGCTGGACACGGTTCTGAGCAACCTGATGTAGCTGTGGGTGTCCATGTTCATTGCAGGGAGGGTGGATTAGATGGCCTTTAAGGGTCTCTTCCAACTCAAACAATTTTGTGATACTATGAAGTCTGAGAACATACAGCAGAGATGTAGCTCACTAGCAAAGACAGGTCCTTTTTCAGACAATTGCATTTATAATGAAGAAATTAATAATCTGAAACCATTTGCTACTGGACGATATCCAACTGATTTAAGAGCTAAAAGCATAAAGTGCACTTTGTCTGGCAAGCTGAAAAAACATCATTTTAACTAATAGAGACCAATCAGGCTTGAACATCTTCAAAATAACACTGCATTCAGTGTTGTCTGTATACAAAGTCCAATATCACATCTTCAGAGTAGCCAGATATTTGGATGCCAAAAGCAAGTGCCTTTGTGGCAGTAATCATTTTTGTTCTCTTATTTTATTTATGACATTCCCAGAGTTCTTGTTGGTGTTCAGATAAGGATGTCCATGCATATCCAAAAGTGTCGAGACCTCATGCTGTTGTAATAGCACATTTGGAGCCCCAGCAAGAGAACCTGTGCAAAGCTCCACTCCAGAATGCCCATTGTTCTCCTTCCACAGCATTTCCACTGATAAAAACAAACTCTGGCCACATCTGTCAGTGTTACCAATGTGATTCGCTCAGACTCAGTGACTTCATCTTCAGGAAGCCTAATCCATCCCTTCTACTGAAGGCAGTCTGTTGCACTACAGATGAACTTGCAGCAGTACATAGGGTGATGCTGGGAAGTTGGCTGCCCTGGTTTGTTCAATTGCTCTGCAACACAAAGGGAGCCTCACTAAAATTCAATTAACCTTCCTCTTCCTCCCAAGGGCACTAGTGTCAGACTCCATTAGCAGCTGTTGCCCATTGTTTCAATGAAGAATCTCTAAGCACCAAGTTATTAACCCATCAGCGAGCAAAGTGTGCAAGCAGTGGCATTTTAGCCCACATCCACAGGTTTCTATCTATACAGGTATTTCAGTGCCATTAGAGGTTTCATTCATTTACCTGACTTGCATTTCTGCACTGAGGAATTTGTGCAAACTACTTGGGCACCTACAGAATTGTATTTCACAGAAGAATGGCTTACTGGGAGTGCAATAAATGCTTAAATACTGGTAGAAAAGGAAAAAAATGACAATCCTATGGCCTGAAAAGCTGCCGGCATTTCTGAACAGAAGCAGCAGCCACAAGTGGCACAAGCCTCCAGTGTCTCAGTAGGCATTGCTTCATTGTTTCAGGAAATCTTTTGCTGCGGTTGATAGCAAACTGGTTCACATCCAATTCATTTCCTTAATGTGTTCATTGCTGAAATGCAGCTCAGTTTTCATGTTTTGATTCTTGCTTGTAGCTGAAAATGTCACCAGAACCTATTTGCTGCCTCTAACTTAAAACTATCAATATTTTGGCCAGCCAAAAACTGCATTTCCACATGAATAATCACCATGCACAAAAACTCTGCCAGGTATTTCCACTTGTTCACTTTCCTATAAATTTGTGTGCCAGGCATACACATAATGTCATATAGAAAAAAAAATGACAGAGGAAAAAGAGAAGTATTGCCTTTGTTATTAGCATGTTGCACACGCAATCCAAAAAAAAAAAAAAAAAAAAAAAAAAAATGCTGTATTTGCTGAAATGGATTTAGCCAAACACTGGACCAGATGCTGAGCCCAGCTGGCCACACCACTGTGGAAAGGCTTGTGGCCTAGGCAGCCACGAGCAGCCCATGGGTACCGTGAAGCTCACCTGAGCTGTATGGCCAAAACTTTCAGATCTATGATGCTAAATGTGCATTTAATGCACTCTTGTACTGTGGGTGCGCCTGATGCAGGGAATAGTTTTAACTGTAAAAAGAAGCCTGCTCATCAGCTGCTCTTCTCCCACCAGAAAGCATGATGCCTAAACTCAGATGGTATAATGCTTCACCCACTTTTTTCTTTTCTTGAGCTCTGTCAAATGCTCCAGGTTTAAAAATCCAAGTATTAAAATCTTCATCTTAATTGGATCAGTAACAGCAAGAGCATTTCTCTGACCTTGGCCTACAAATGTGTTTCAGCTTCATATGCATACATCAATTCCCCATGTATCTGTAAGGGCTTATCTACAGGATGCAATTGCAGCAGCTTAAACTTAACCTGTTGTGGCAAATTGATTTCTCTGAATAAGTTTGAATACCTGTGGAAATGCTTATTTCAGTTTAAAGCTTTTTTTTTTTTTTCTATTGACCTGTGTTAAAAGCCAAATAACCTTGGTTTTATTTTTATGGCAGCAGTCCTCCCATAGGTTCACACATCAGCTAAGTTAACTGATTTTAAAAGCTGCATTTTCACTTATATGTTTGCAAAGCCTTTGTTCAGAGCAGGTTTATCTTTAGATCTCTGGCTAAGCTCAGTCCCAGCCCTACGTTAAACCACCCCAGCCAGGTTACTCCAAGACCAATTGCCTGACCAGTGGCCTTCTACAATGGAGTGACAACACAGGTGGACAAAGGGAGGGCAACTGATGTAATCTATTTGGATCCTGCAAGGCCTTTTACATGGTCCCACACTACATCCTTATCTCCAAATTAGACAGAGATGGATTTGAAGGGTGGAATAGTCTCTGGATGAAGAGTAAGTTGGATGGTTATTGCGAGAGGGTTGTGATCAATGTCTCTGTGTCCACTGGTGATGAGTGGTTTTCTTCACAGGTCCATCTTGTGACTGGTGCTCTTCAGTATGTTTACCAATGACCTGAAGAGTGGAATTGAGTGCATCCTCAGCAAGTTTGAGGATGACGCCAAGCTAAGTGATGCAGTTGACACAATAGGAGAAAGGATGCCATCCAGAGGGACTTGGACACACTAGAAAAGTGGACCCACATGAACCTAATGAGGCTGAACAAGGCCAATTGCAAGATGTTGCACCTGGGTCGGGCAATACTTGATATGAGAACAAACTGGCAGGAGAACTCCGTGAGAGTTCTTGAAACCTGCAAACAAGGACTTGGGGGGTTCCAGTGGATGAAAATCTGGACACAAGCCAGCAGTGTGCGTTTGCAGCCCAAAAGGCCAATAGTAAACTGGAATGCCTCAAAAGAGGAGTGGCCACGAGGGAGAGGAAGACAATTGTCCCCCTTTACTCTGCTCTTGTGAGGCCCCACCTGGAGTCCAGGCCTGGGGCCTCCAGCACAAGAAAGATGCAGAGCTGTTGTAGTGGGTCTGGAGCAGGGCCATGAAGATGGTCAGAGGGCTGGAGCACCTCTCCTACAAAGACAGGCTGAGGGAGCTGAGCTTGTTCAGCCTGGAGAAGAGAAGGCTCAGGGAAGACTTTACTGAGGCCTTCCTATACATAAAAAAAGGAACGAGATAGAATTTGTACACAGTCTTAGGACAAGTCAGAATGGTTTTAAATTAAAAGGGAGTAGATTAGATGTTAGGGGAAATTTTTTCACTGTGAGAGATTTTTTGCACTGGCACAGGTTGCTCAGAGAGGCTGTGGATGCCCTGTCCCTAGAGTCGCTCAAGGCCAGGTTGGATGTGGCCCCGGCAACCAGATCTAGGGCCTGATTTAGTGGTTGACAGCCCTGCCCATGGCAGGCAAGTTGGAACTAGATGATCTTTAAGGTCCCCTCCAACCTAAGCCATTCTATAATTCCATGATTGTATGTTTCTGTGATAAGACACTGCAATTACTTTGAGTAATTCCCTCTGGGAATATCCCCCAGGATGCATTTTGGATGAGACCATGCTGGGTGTTGCTCCCTCTGCCTTGCCCAACTGCCAAGTGTGAGCAGCTCTGTACACCTGAAAGCCTCCTTGCCATGCCACAGAGCATGGAACACATCCTCTCTGCAACATCTCAAGCACCAAACAGGTCCCAGGGAACATTCAGGATCAAGAGCTGTATCCCAGGGTTGTGACACCCTGTGCAGTATGCCCTCAGAAAGAGGGATCCAGGTCTCCCTCTTACTTCATTGTTCAGATACAGTTTGTACAACTGCTGCTGGCTTGGCCTTGGATTGCCACTGTAAGATCTTTGAAGTTAACCAGTGCTGTTAATCAGGAGGAAAACGTCTTAGTACAATCCACACTATTGGTTTTATGAGCCAAGTCAGCTACAGCAATGTATTTTGATGTACTGTCTATCCTACAGACAGATAACCAAATGTTGTACTCCTCCTGAGCTGGGCAGACAGAAATGCCCAAGACATGTCAACATTTTCCAGTAGCTGAGCCTTCTACTAAGGTATTGCTGAACTGTGATGAATGTAAATGCTTAGCTAACACTAGAGGGCTAACATTGCTTTACACTCTCTATCTGCACATGCACACAATATATTAGTAGGTTGTTCATCTTTGTGGCAGAATTGGGTTGTTTGTTTTTTTTTTGCTTGTTTATTTTGTTGTTTTGAGTTGGGTTGTGTTTTTTTTTGGTTGGTTGGTTGGTTGGTTTTTTTGCTTTGCAGAGCATTTAGATACCACAGTGCTAAGCAATTTTCAGCATGATTCTATGACAAGGGACTTTTCATTAACCTTGTAGTACTTACCAGAAAGCTGCTTTATTTTCTTTGTGGATGCATGACTTTAGGGGAAACTAATGACGCTGGCATTCCCACTTGTATATAATATGCACAGACACTGTAATAGAAAATTAAGTTACCAATAACGTTTCGTTTTCTCCGTCTCCAGCAATTGCAGTATTTGCATGTCAGCTGGAGTGCAGCTTATGTTCCTATTTCTACTCCCAGGAAAATTCAGAAGTGACATCATTTTCAAAATCCAGCACCTCCAGTTGAAGGACCAAGTAGCTAAGAATGTCAGAAATCTTATACCACAAAATAAACACACGTTTTAATTTTTTGAAGGCAAATTATGCTCAATAATTTGAACTAAGACATCTGTCTTACATCTTTTTATGCTGCCTGCTTT
Organism: Bambusicola thoracicus; assembly: GCA_002909625.1. Classification (NCBI taxonomy): domain Eukaryota; kingdom Metazoa; phylum Chordata; class Aves; order Galliformes; family Phasianidae; genus Bambusicola; species Bambusicola thoracicus. The sequence goes on from PPHD01011692.1 coordinate 8,700, forward strand.
CCATGTCTGGATTGATTTGGGGTTTTCTTTTTGCATAATTGTAAGCATATGTTCACTTACAAGCTATGGTTATATGAGATATACCATTACAGATGACATTTACTGATAGTTTATCTTTTGGTGAAATATTTCTAAGTGCTGCCTTTGTTCTGTACTTTAACATGAAAAGTAGAGCGTGTTTGGGCTTATTTCTTCATGGTGCTTTTTACAGCAAGAGAGAGAGGGAAGAAAAAGCATAGGATAGTGTGCAATGTCCACTGAAATCAGAGTGAAGTTTCTCTTTGGCTGCAATGAAGTTGTAGTGCCCCTCTTTAATGGGCCCTTCAAGCTAATGTACTTTATTTCACATTTTCTGATCGGCTACACACATGCTCACATATGTACTGCATGCAGGTGTGTGCAGTGATTTGCTCAGCTGCAGTTAACTCACATTCAGATACGTGCCCTCATCTCTTCTTGACATTACTGGTGATGCTATTTTGGGCTTCCACCCTGAGCGTTCATCCAACGCGAAACATGGGATTTTATGCTATATTGAAAGACTTGCCAGGTAAGCTGACTCACCAAGGGATTTGCTGACTTGAACTGCACATGAATTAATCAAAAAACTTCGCCACACATCCACATCTGAAACCTGCTGCGAGTGCACTGCGTAGTGATGCCCATGTGCTGCCATGCAGCCATGCAGCACCCTGCCACCTCGCAGTGAGGGTTTGGTTGCCAATTGCCATTGTGGCTGCCCATTGCATTTAGCATTATGGCTAAACATCTCCTGTACTACTCAGTTTCTGTGCAATATGAGAAAGGTTACAACAGAGAGAGATTTTTCTGTTCTGTGTGCAATGGGATAATGTAATCTAGAGCACAAAACAGACCAATATCTTCAATTGTTATTTTTCATCTTTCTTCAACATTTAGTTGGAGGTGGGGGCAAAACTAAGAGAGCAAATACTGGTAATGTCTATCATCATCTTGATAATAACTACAAGCAGGCTGCTGCAAACAGTCATGTTGGAGTCCAGAGCGAGCTCATACAGGAGTCATAGGGCTGATAGGTCAGGCGCCATGTGCCAGAGGTGCCACTTAGTATTACATGCAGCCATGTGGTGAGGGCCATCAGGGTCCCCACGGAGGCTACAGCTGTTATTGATGGACTTGGGACCCTACTGGGATCACTGTTACTCTCTGTAGAAAGAGTGGGTTCACCACATCAGCTGAATAAGGCTGGGAAATCAGTGACAATTGTTGTCTCAGAGGCATCTCCAGCAGATTCTGTTCAAGATGATGTTGAGCAGCCCAGGAAGACAGGCCGTGCCACTGCTTAGCACAGTGCTGTCCCCAAAGCTGAGGTGCAGAAATAGGAGGGAAATATGTTCTCCAAGTAGGAGAAAAGCAATTTGCAGTGGTGTTTGGTATCTCAGAGCTTTAACTGGCAGAAGAATTATCTTTACTAACACCTGCAAATGAGTGTATAGTTTCCTGTAAAATTAATAGTCAGAGGGAGAAGGAATTCCTTAAAGCTCACAGAAAAGAATATCTTCCCTCTTGCCAATGGTGGTATAGCATGGTATCACAGGCTGCCTTAAAGCCAGGGGCATTAATGAAACCAAGGGCTGAAGCCATGACACCCTCCTTTATTTTCAGTGTGAGTATTTACTTCAGTAAAAGTGCTCTCCTTCTAATGAAAAAATGGGGCCAAAGCAGTACAAGCTTGTTGTCATTGTGAAGTATTGGTCAGGTGAGAGATACAATAAGCACTGCAGAAAAGATTGACATGTTGAGATGGCGTAAAACTGAGAGAGGCCAGTTAAATGCATAAGCAGCAGAAAGAAACTCCACTAACATGGCAGCCTCCAAATCTAACGTGCTTGCTGCTTCTGCTTGTACTTGTCAAGTATACCTCCTGCTGCAGTTTTTCCTAATTAACCTTGCCAGTGGGGCCAAGAAGGATCTTCCAAATCATTCACATTTCCATAATCTGCCTTTGTGCAAATGTTCTCTAGTGAAACACACTGAAGGAGGTAACTGTCCTCCTCTACTCCACTCCTGTGAGGCCGCATCTGGAGGACTGCATTCAGCTCTGGGGCCCAGAGCACAGGAAGGATGTGGAGATGTTCAAGCAGGTCCAAAGGAGGACCATGAGGATGCTCAGAGGGCTGGAGTACCTCTCCTGTGAAGACAGGCTGAGGGAGCTAGGCTTGTTCAGTCTGGAGAAGCGAGGCTCCAGGATGACCTCACTTTTCTGTATATAAAGAGGCCTACAGGAAAGCTGAGGAGGGACTCTTTCTCGGCTAGTGTAGTAATAGAACAAGGAGTAATGGCTTTAAACTAGAAGAGGAGACATTTAGGTTAGATATCAAGAAGAAATTTTTCATTATCAGAGTAGTGAGGCACTGGCACTGGCCATGCAGAGGAGCTGTGGATGTCCCATCACTGGAGGTGCTCAAGCCCAGGTTGGATGGAGCCCTGGGCAACTTGGTCTGATGAGTGGTGTCCCTGCCCATGGCAGGGGGATGGAACTGAATGGTCTTTAAGGTGCTTCCCTACCCAAACCATTCTAAGATTTGACAGCTCCTTGACACTGAATGCTTACCTAGAGGTAAATCGTGTATCTGAATGCTCTGCTTTTCATGTGCTTCACAACACTCAGGGCTGCTTCAGTTCTGCAACAAAACAGCATCCTGCGATGGCTGAGACATCTCATCCATCAGGCAGCTCTTCACCCAAGCAATTCCTGTTGCAGTTTGAATACAATGGGCTCATTGTTTAGGCTGACCGAGACAGTTGTTTGAGACCAGGAATGTGAGGGATCAGTAGGGTCTCGATGCTGTGTCTGCCTTGCAACACCAAGCAAACAAGTTGTTTGGTTCTTGCAGTTGGATCTATTGGACATTCCCAAAAATGCAGTCTGTAAGGACTGGGCCCATCGGCATTCATATAGATGTGTTTTTCCACTATGACGTTGTTCCGTAAGGCTTCTAACTCTCTAAAACCCAAGGAAGTGTTCACAAATGTACTGCAGCTTTGGCCACCTGATGTGATCAAGTTCAAAAATCCTGTGTCATGTAAATTAAAAGTATCTCATCCCAGATCCGCACAGTGTGTCAGAGTAAAGGGAAAAACTCAATACAGAAAGGTACATCTCAGTAACAGGCAGCCATGGGAAATTCCTATTGCAGGACAATGGTGGTAAGTTCAGCACAGCAGTGCTTAGTGCTTTCTCATGGCTTGACTACAGGCTGTTTAGGCAAAATGCAGCTGGCCTATGGCTCCAGAATTCAAATATCCCTAAATTGGTTTGAGCATTATCCTCATTCTCTGCCTTTTTGGATCCTTTCTTCTCCTGGGGATCTATCATCATAGCCCAAGCACATCCAGCCAGAAGCTTGATCCCATTCATATCAGAGCGAACCAACACCCTGGGCAGATAACTGGTGCTTGAGTGGTTACACAGATCTGTAAAACCCTTTGAGGGTAGCAAGCACTTTCACAGTGGGAACATAGCAAGGATGTTAGCAGGATGCTCAGTAAACTGAGCTTCAGTAAATCGTAGCAAAGTGTGCACAGGCTTTACTTCTTCCTCCTAAAATGTGCAAAATTACAGCTTTCCAGCAGCTGTAATTCCAGTTACTGAGAGGGCTTCTGAAAATGCTCAAGCTTCCTATAAATTTTTGTTTTCCTTTTAATTGTCGCTTCACTCCCAGGCACCCCCTCGCTGCAGAGCAGAGCACCTGCAAAGGGGTGAACCCGAGGGAGGCCGTGCTGGTGGTTGTCAGCCTGCAGCACATGTGTGGCAGATGCTCCTGCCATGGGAGGGTTCCAGGCAGGAGGGCTGCTCCTGGGGCTGCCCCTCTGAGTCCTGTTTGGGAACCGTCTGAACGCTGCCCAGCTCCAGCTGGCACAGAATTACCCGGGACCTAATTACAACAACCTGGTGACAGCCCAGTGAGAGGACTCCCTCATTAAATGTGATGGTCTGGATGCTGTGGCTGGCTCAGGGAACTCTTAAACAGTTATTGCTGGAAACAGCAAGTGCATACCAGGGGAAAGATCACTCCATAAATGCACTATTTCTTACATTTTTTCTCTGAGCATCTGTTATTGCTCTCTGCCAAAGACAGGATATTGGATCCTGAGCTTGGCTCAGCATAGTCAATCTTCTGTTTTTATGGTTAGGTCTGTAGCAGCAGCTACAAGGAAAACTTTAAAATACTTGAGTGGAAAAAAAAATCCTTTAATAGCATTTGTGTCTTTTTGTTTGGCTCCTGCAGTACTAAGTCGTACAAACGAGATGTGTCAGTATTGATCAGTACGTTCCCATTAGGGAACGTATTTGCTTTCTATTCCCATTATATTATAATAATGCTTAATATAATTTTTATATATGTAGATATTTAGATGTTTATAAAGTAGAAGAAAACCCTTTTCCAATTCTGTTAGTTGTGTTGTGGGGAACAAAAGCTCTCACAATATGTGGCATGTAGTGGAAAAGCTTTTTGCCTTTTAACTTTGATCAAGCAGAATAAAGAATGGGTCAAACCAGTAGAAACCTGTCTGATCTAAAAATAAAGGAAAGGGCCTGAAAGAACTGCACTGCACCCAGTGACCTTTGGCAAGGTCTATTCAGGGACTGAAAGCATGGCCTCTAGATTTCTGAAACATGCTTTTCTCTCCCTCACACACCTTGTTTTACAAGTTTTAGAAGCCAGTTGCCAAGAAACCAGTTTGGTGACTTGTGGTGCAAATGACTCCTCAGTGGCCAGAGGAGTAGTAAGAACCCTCTCTTTGCCTTTGGTTGGGCTCAAAAGGTGTTACATCTCTCTCCTGTCCATTAGATACATCTCTCTCCACACCATTATCAACACAAATGGATCCAAATGGTTCGCCCTTCCCAACCATCTTCACATCTGACACGTCCAAGGGATTTTCCAAGCACTTGCTATTCTCTCTGTGTCCAATTCTGTCTCCTGATTTAATGCCCAAGCTGCCTTTCCTTTGATATATGCATTTGTCTGAGTCACCATTGGTTGCGTTCCCTGGGTGTTAAGCTTCCCAGAAGCAACAAAGCATGTGATCTCAGTGATAATACCACTGGAAGTTCTCTCACAGGAGTTTCTGCTGTGATGGTAAGACTTAGCTGTGTTGGCCTGGAATTAGCATTTCATTGCTAGCGTTACAAATAATTAAAAATGACCTGAAGTCACTCCAGCAGTTTTTAATTGCTACTCTTCTACAGTGAATCTCTGCTAGCAATAATTGACAAAACAACAATACAACATAAAAGCATATTTAAATTTCTTTTTTTATTATTTTATAGTGCTGTTCCCTACTGATGTGGGGCACTGCAGGACATGTAAGCTTAAGTGCAATATGAACCACTGAACATAAAAGCCCTGACCATCTGTTCTTTTGCTGAGATGAATGAGGAAAAAAATACAGCTAAAACAGACTTCAAAGTTGATTTACTTAACAATGACCACAACTTTGTAAATTCAAGCCTTTCAGGCTCCAAATAATGATTATTCTAACATCTCCTTGTTTTCAGAGAAAGTTCTCCTCTCCAAGAATTGTCGGGTCCATTGTTCTATATTTACCTGGAAACCACACAAAAGCAATGTGTCTCCTTGATGTTATAAAGATATGCAGAAAGAGGGGATCTTTGCCTGAAGGACTTTAAGTTCTAAAATCTTCAAGGTATTACAAAGAAAAGCCCAAGGCCACACCATTGTTGGGATGGAGAGCCCCAGCTCCATCAGGAAATGAATGTTTTAAAAAATCCTGTTGTAGGGATATGCCTACCCCATGCTGCATAGGAACAGTCTTGCCAAGTCCAGCTCTACAAAGCAGCGCTGAAGACGTCATGTGCCCATTACCCAGTGTCATCCACTGGCTCCTGTGTTGTGGAAAGTGGCAAGATAGGGAAAAGATTTAATTTACAGTTAGCTACAGACATGTGACTATGGCTGTATAGTAGCTGCATATTACTCCTCTATAGAATGGGATTTATGGTGTTAAATTTGGTTTATGGTGTTAAATTACCAGCCCAGTGTGGTAAGATCACTCCTTAACAAGCTTGCCAGATGATGCTGCCATGTGGGAGACTTCCCCAGGTGCTATCTGCTTCACATGCCTCTGTCACAAGGGCTCTGCCTCCCTCCGTGCTCCAGGTTCACTTGTTATGTGACTTTATACACAGAATTATCTGGGGTATTTGGCACTGCCCTGTGTGTCAAAAGAAGCTCACTCATCTTGAACCCTTGTTCTCTCAACGACAGCTTAATACCTAATACCATGTTGCCCTCCCCACTAAGCAATAGTTGACAGACAGATCCTCATCATAGAATCCTACGTGGAAGTATGACTCCACCATGCAAGTCCATCCATGGGCTCCATCTGACATGCAAAATATACATTAAAAAAATGAGCTATCTTGTGGGATGCCCATCAGTGACATGCAGCAGCCTGAAACATAACTGCTTAATAAGCTCCTGAACTTCTGAAAGAAAAGTGCCTTACATCTATGCATAAAATCTTTTCTGTTCTTAAAACTGGACCTCCAGCTCAAACAGTCCATTCCTCAAATACAAAGACCTGGTAACACAAGTCAAAGAATCATAGAATCGTTTGAGTTGGAAGGGACCCTTAAAGGCCACCTAGTCCAACCCCCTGCAATGAACAGGGACACCCACAGCTAGATCAGGTTGGACCTTGAATGTCTCCAAGGACAGGGCTTCTACCTCCTCTCTGGGCAGCCTGGTTCAGTGCCTCACCACGCTTACTGTAAAAAACTTCTTACTTATATCCAAATCCCACTATATGGATCTGAAATTGTAGGAGTCAACCCTCAGCAGGAACATCTCTTAGTTTTGCTGTGTGCACTTAAGTAAAACTGTTTATTAGCCTGCTCATTTGCCTTGCTCAAGATAATAAATGACATATACACCTAAATATATTTCCAGAGTTCTGCTCATTCTTTTTGATCTGGTTTCACATCCACAGGCAACAATTTTCGTGTTCTCTGCATTTTAAAAGCAGAACTTGCTGTATAAATGTTAGTGATTTCCAGAACCTCCTGTGTCTGGGCAGTCTTCTAAGGTCCATGACTACCTACAGCAGCTTGCTGCTCATTCTTGTTATGCTGACATATAAGTTTCTCCAGAGCCCCTGAAGAACTGGAGGCTTGTTGCATTCATAAATTGCCCAGGAAGTCTGCCAGAGGCATAACATGCTCCCGAGTATCTGAAAGTCATCAGAGAACTCTAAAGGCAATATTTAAAAACAAAACTAACAGTGAATGTTTGCACTTTTTACAAACTTAGTAAAAAAAAAAAAAATCCACAAAACAGTTTATTGGAGTATTTTGGAAAGTTGAAAAATGTTCAAATAGATTTGAGAAAGCCATAACATAGATAGAAAAAACTGCTGAAGAACACCCTACAGGCAAAACTGGGTGCTATGAGCAGAAGTCTGTCACGTGCAAAAACTGAAATTGAATCCAAGATGGGGAGGGTGTACCTGAAGGGCACCTGTAGGCTTATGCCTGAAGAACTCTTCTAGGTGTGACACTGAGAAACTTTAACTAACTGAATCCTTACACTAATTTTTTCATGATACATTGAACATAGGTATCCCTAGGCTGGGTCAATCAAATCAGAGCTTGTTGCTACAATTAGCTAAAGATTGTTCAGCCATATGGCATGAAAGGCAAGAAGATATCTTACCAGAAGCCTGAAAACTGTATTTTGGCCATGCTGGATAACAAATTGTTTCAGCTAATGAACATATTAAGAGAGATAGTGATGTGGCAGCATAGGAATTTTGGTGACCACCTTCAGATTCTTTAAGCTGACAAGCCCTCATGTGTTTCTGGTCACAGCAATGGAGTGCAGATTATGTTCTGGTGATGAGGCTGGCTGGTAGCAGAGCTAGTCTCCACTGCCTCCTAAGAGCATGATCAGTAAACACGAGCAGTTCACAGATCTTTTCAAGTCCACAGATCGCTTCTTCACTTCTTACAGTTCCAGGAGCTGTCATAAAGGCCCTCCTGGGACAAAGCTTTTACACTGGCAAAGTGTTACTTGCTGAGTTAAGCATTCTTACATGCAAGCTGAAGCGATAATCATTTTTGTTTTTGTTTTTGTTTTTTCACTTAATAAATGCCAAGTTACTGTAGCAAAATATGAAGTTTCAGCTTTCTTCTGCAGGTTTTCTTTCTTAACTCTGGAAGCCATCCTACATCAGGTGTGGGAGATAGGATAGTTGCCAGGAAAGACTTGGCTTCCACTTTCAAGTGAAGCTAACAGGGTTCCACTGCATGTAAAATCCTATATAATAAAGCATTTATTGGTTTTCATCCAGAAATCTTTCTGACTGTTGCTAGTTTCCCCCCACCAACTGAGAGCCTGTCTTCCGTGCAGCTCTCTCACCAAGCCATTCCTCCAGCCTTGAAGAGTTCCTTGAAAAATGGATTTGGGATGCCCACAAGTCCATCTGGCTGTGGGGCTCCCTACCAGGGCCCCTGTGCTGCCACCTGTGAAATAGCTCTTATTCAGGCTAATGAACATCACTAGTGCAAGAATCAGTGGGCAGAGAGTGGCTGTGAACACATTTAGGATGGTAATTAGACAAATATTTCTGAGTCTCAGAAGGGGACTGTTCCAGAAAAGCCTTTTGTTGTAGCTGTGGTAGAGACATCCTGAACTACTTCAATTAAAAATAAAAAGTTTGAGCAGTTTATGTTCTGCCTACAAAATAAGAGAGCAAACCTCTGCAACCACTGTGTTTCCAAGCCTAAATATTAACATGGGCATGTCAGACATCTCCTCACATTGCCAATAACAATTTCTGAAATGCAACTGAGGGAAGTTTGGGCTCCTTCTGTGGCTGGGTGAGCTGAGTGGGGAACCCAGGGAACCACCACTGCCAAGGTGAGTGTGTGGCTGTGTGGGACTAAATCTTTCTCGGATGTGTGATAGAAGGGTTTTTTGCAATGTATAGGTGTGCATTCACATTTTATCAGTGCTGTGGTTTACCAGTTTAGCAGCAATGGGTAAATGGGAGGTAGACTCACAGGAGACATGTGCACTGAAGGGATGCTGCCAGCCCTGGTGCTCAAAAGAGGTCTCTGCCCAGCTGCAGCCGGACCACTGTCAGGTACTGCTGCTGGCATCACAGCAGAGGAGGGTTTTATGGAGGGATTAACAACCAGAGCATCTTCCTTCTGCTTCCTTTTGTTCTTTTATGTTTTCTCTGCTAGCTCCAGAGCAGCAAGTAAGTAGCTTGTGTTATTGTTAGACTTTTTCTTGCTGTTATTGATGATCTGTAGCAGCACAATGAGAACGAGCAGAGCCTTGGAGAGTAAAGCTCTAAAGAGACAAAACGAAGGAAATCAATGTTTGCTAATGGAGAAAACAGAATCACCTGCACTGAAAAGAACTTACTGATGGAATGGGGCTGATGAGTCCCTGCCTCAGCTCCCACAGGCAATAGTCCTGTTTAAGGAGGCAGAGAAGTGGAGACACTGGGAAAAGGTAAAATGCTGTTCCCTGAAATAGGGCAAATGCTCCTCCCATTCTTGGATGTAACCACTGTGCCCGTAGAGTCTGCTGAAGCCAAAAGCAGTTTGTGGGATGCATTTTCATTTTATACCTGAATAGCTCTGTTCGTTACCTTTTCCAACCCTGCCAGGTGTGTAGTGGCCATGAGCTAGGATGTATCTAAAGCAGCACCAAGAAGAACTAAAATACTAGTCCTAAGTTGTGGTGATAGATTGAAAAGCCCCTTCTTTTCTTTATTTTACTAGCAGTGTGTGGAGCCCATGTGAATGGGCCCAGAATGGGGTGGTTAGTTCTGTTCAGAAGCGTGCACTGTGTGGGATTATTGATTTCTTCTCTGCTTGGAGATTTAAAAAAAAAAAAAAAAAAAAAAAAA
>PPHD01011693.1:7033-18629 GCA_002909625.1 Bambusicola thoracicus
CCCCCCCCCCCCACACACACACTTCTACCCTTACTTTCCTGTTGTAAACAAGACTCTTTTTATGGTTTCTTTGCTTCCCACCATTAATTTAAAGGACAACACCTGTTAAGTGCATAATAAAGCTTTTTGTTATGGAATTTTAGGGCTTTGTCAATATGTTGATAGGCATATTCTTGACAGCTTGGAATTTCAGGACACTGAAATATTTTCTTTTGCATTACTAGGAACAACAACAGAAAAAAAACACGAGTAGAAAAACAGCTTCCAGCTAGGAGGTGAAAGGCTCTGCCTTGTAGTTGTTGCACTGATAACAGGTGTCAGTTGTCAGCTCTGACAGGCAGCACAGAAAGACTTGCTAGCACTCAGCATACATTCCTCCAGAGAGGATGAATTTTCTCAAGGATAATACACCAGCCAACCGTCTCCATAAGTTTCCACAGACGGGCATCCATCAATAGTGGAGACAGCTAAAAAGCATCACCAGCTTCAAAACAACACTTTGGGCAGCTCTACAGTACAGCCACCATGATGCAAAAGTACCACAGCTACACAGAATACCACCGCAGCATCTTTTCTTAGTGCTTCACGTAAAGCCAATATTTCATTAAGGATAATTATGACACATTTGTGTAAATTTGCTACAAACGCAAAAGCAAATCTGCAGAGCTGTACACCAAAAGAACAGTATTTCAATTACCTAACATTACAAGGTCAGTATGCTCTGCCTTCTGAGGAAGAAACTGGCCTCTGTGGTAGAACATTGGGCACAGTATAGGAAATTCTTAGCAGTTCACTAAAAAGACTTAAACACCTATGTTTACAAAGCTTCCAAATGAGACAATTGTAAAGATCAATTATTTTTCAGACATACAAGCTGAGAGGCTAGTCTACAGATTCCTGTAATCCAAGACTCTCAAATGAATTCCAAATAGTTATCAATTTACATTGGTTAGGATCATATAAGGAAAAAGCTGAGAAGAACTGCCAGATCCTCTCTAAGGATGCACTTACAGGACCCACTCTACTTCACAACATACTACATTCTGGACAAGAGTTAGGATCTTTCTCAAATCAGGCAAATTATTCCAGATGATAAATAAAGACACCAACAGCCCTACAGAAAGTGCTTGTGTGGGATTAATCAGGCTACTCAATTCTGAGTTACGTTCTATTAACAGAAATTCAGTTCTGTTGTTTTCATATGTTTTCAGAACAGCCCTAACCCTTCCATCCTCAAAACATCTACAGGACATCCCTAACACAGTCTTCTCCCAAGTCAGAATTAAGCATGAGGTTCTAAAAACTACTTCCATATTTCCATTGCATTCATCTGGTCTTTGAATTCTACTCTAATGGATTACCCATTTAACTCAGTCACAATTTAATCCATTGCTATAGTTTACGATCAAATAAAGATTATTTTAATCCAGACATAAAAGACCACACTCTTGAGTAACTAATACACAAGAAAGCCTCATTCTAAATCTTCACCTGTGCTGCTACCACCACAGACCCCGCAGCACAGCACAGCTGGGACCCAGTAGCATTTTCCCAAGACATAAGAAACTTAAGCATTGCCTTCAGCCTGTGTTCTCTGATCAGGAAATGCACATATTGATGTGAGGCTCTTAAGATTGCTGGTTTTAACGCTATGCGAACTGGTAGTGGAAGGCAAACAGATGGGTGCAAGAAGCTACAGACAGCAATAAAGGCAGGCATTCCCTCCTGTAGAAGAGGAACAGATCAACAGCCACCATTTAAGTTTCACTTTTCTCATTTCCTCAGATTATTTTCAGTTTAATATGAAAATATTTAATACTGTAAAGAATCTAATGCAGGTCTATGAGATTCCAGCTAACAGCCGGAACTGTACTGTGCCCTACACCCCAATCAACAGCAAACTCAGATCACAGTCGGCTTTTTTCCTTTCCCTATTCATCAGTAGTAAAACCACAAAAGCCAAGTTATTATCAGCTGAGGTCTCCCTTTCCAGTAAGCGTTCAGAAATGGTCATACAAGTCAACACTGTTCAGCTTCAAATATCTGTACTAGTCACAAACTTAGAAGAGAAGGAATGAAATCTTTCAGCCCTGTCTATCACTTGCGCTCTTGTATTACTGACTGCCCAATTAAAGGCTGTATACTGTTATCAGTGATACTAATAGCATCTCGAAGGTACACAGTCTGAACACAAACTGATAATTAGGGCATAAAGAATCCCAAGAATTTAGCCATGTTGTACATAGCATGAAAAGGCTTTATATGTATATATGATATATTGCTTTCACTTGCTTTCATAACAGGACACTGAATATCTCCTCAGAAGTCACTACTCAAGGATTTGCTACAGCTTTTCACCTCAAGCTTTACTCTACACAGCTCAAAAAAAGTCTTCAGTAAAGTTCTACTAAACCAGTAGAAAAAGCTGCTTTTTTTTTTTAAGGGGAAAAAACACTGTTTTGCTGCTGTTTTCATTAAGTGGGTTATCTGTTCTAGATTATGCTACTCCTCAAAAAGCACTTGCAACCTCACACCTAGGGAACAGAGCCATGCATACAGAATAACTCCCAGTCTCTATCCTCTATAGTAGTATATGTAGGGAGAATTGATACTGACAGCACATGTAAGCTGTACCAAAGAGATCCGTGATGGGATTTAACAGATTTAAGAAAAATATTTTTGGAAATTAATTGTTAACTGTTTGATGAACGCATGTTAGTTAAATCTGCATCAAAACAGACTTCCTGAATTTGAACCATATCGTTTCAGCAGAAATAGCCCAACAGCATTTCTTGAAGTTGCACAGAAAGTAAGCAGCAACTTACGTTGGTGCATTATACAACATTTTAAACACAGCTCATTAAAACCTTAGCCCTCTTCCCTTCACCTGTTATACTTAAAGAGGTAACACAGTGACTTGTAATCTGTCTTAAACTTCACTGAGGGGACCATTAGACCTTGAGAAAGGCATTCTCTAAAAGACCCCTCAAGCACTTAACCCACTACTATGTTACAGAAGAAAGTATCCTGTCCAGAGCCTGTCTAGGTCTCTTTGAAAGGCATCCCATTCTTCAGGTGCATCCACTGCATCACACAGTGTGGAGTCATCCACAACTTGCAGTGGGTGCACTCAATCACTGATGTTAAAGAGCACTGGTCCCAGTACTGACCTGAGGAACACCACTCAGCACTGATCTCCATCCCCAACACTCTCTGGTACAACCTCGTACCAAGTTCCTCGTCCATCAAACAAGTCCACCCATCAAATCTACATTGTTCCAATTTGGAGAGAAGGACGTTATGGGGGAGACCATGCCAAGGGCCTTACTGAAGTCCAGACAGATGATATCAGTGTCTCTTCCCTTGTCCACTGACACACTTAAGTGACCATAAAAAGCAACAAGATTGCACAGGTAGGACCTGCCCCTAGTGAAGTCCTGCTGGCTACCCCACATCAGCTCCCTCTCTTCCACGTGACAGCATAGCTCCCAGGAGAACCTTCTCCATAGTTTTCCCCAGCACTGAGGTGAGGCTAACAGGTTAGTAGCTCCCTGGGCCTTCCCTTTGTACCCTTCTAAAAATGTGTGCGACACTGTCTTTTTTCCAGTCACCAGGGACTTCACCTGATCATCATGACTTTTCAAATATCATCGACAGTGGCTTGGTGACAATGTCAGCCAACTCCCTCAGGACTCTGGGATTCATCTCATCAGAACCCACAGACCTGTCAATGTTCAATTTCCTCAGGTGGTCACAAATCTGATCATTGCTTACAGCAGGAGGGTTATCTCTCTCTCCTCCAGTTCTTATCTTCCAAACCATCAGCTCAAGTGCTGTGTATAGAGCAGCGAAGACTGTAGAGCTAGTGAAGACTGAGGCAAAAAAGTTGCTTAAGACCTCAGCTTTCCCCTTGTCCATTGTTACCAGCCTGCCTGCATTGCTCACTAGGGAGGGTACACACTCCTGGACTTTCCAGTTGATGTATCTATAGGAGCCTTTCTTATCCTTCTTTACACCCCTTGCCGAGACCAGTTCCAGTTCGGCCTTGCCCTTCCTGACCCCATCATTACACAGCCTAGCACCATCTCTATACTCCTCCCAGGTTACCTGTCCCTACTTCCACTGCCTGTGCACTTCATTCTCGCTTTTAGATCTATACAGAACAGTTTTATCCAAGAAAATTCTATGTCAGCCTGAGGACTGGTTTTTGAAACTTTGCTGACATTGTCCAACGATCCAGGCTCATTGCCACTTCTTGCAATCCAAATAGTTTTAGCTTTACCTGGGGAATATTTTATTATAGACCATTTTCCATAATTTTCATGAGAGCAGTCTATTTGAACACATCACTGTGCCTACTAGACAATCTTCAGAAAGGCAGAGAGACATTTACAAGCAAGTTATAACATGATACCGAACTACCTACCACCTTTAAGTACACTTCCTCAGTAGATTAAATGCACTCAAATGTAATCCAGAACAGATAAACAGACTTGTGAACCTTACAATAATGATTAAGTGTTTCTTTGAGACAAGTTTCATAAATAAACTAGAAACTGGTTTTAACTGATATTTGATATATGAGCTAACATCAAATCAGTCTTCTTGCATTAAAAATAAAAACTGAATGGAATAAGAAAATTTTTATAGCACAAGAAGCAGGAAGATACAAGTGACTTTCCTTTGTAGCACTTCAAGAGACATGGAGGAAAGAAAGGAGAGAAGGAGGAAATAAGACAACATCACCAACAGCTCTTTGCAATCTCTCTTCCTGACCTACTTCCAAAGCTTTAAAACATCACTGACAAAAACAAGTGGAAAATACAGTTTGGTCAAAATGCTGACCATTGCCCCGATTATTAAAATATTGAAGGCAGCATCAAACAAAATTCTTACAGTAGTCCAATATTTAGTACCTGGAACTAGACTAAATAGCCTTTAGCATAATCTTTGTATGCACCAAATCCAAATTCAACAACAGTAGAGCAGCTGCTCACTGCCTGGTCTGCAGAATTCAATGAATGACAAAAGGTTACCTTAATTCAATGAGATAATCAGCACAAATTTACCCACTACCAAGAGTTTTCCAACCATCTGCAAGGCGGCAGAGCTAAGTGCC
Source organism: Bambusicola thoracicus (assembly GCA_002909625.1). Taxonomy (NCBI): domain Eukaryota; kingdom Metazoa; phylum Chordata; class Aves; order Galliformes; family Phasianidae; genus Bambusicola; species Bambusicola thoracicus. The sequence continues at coordinate 12,153 of PPHD01011693.1, forward strand.
TATAAAACAACTGGTAGCATGCTGATATGTCCTCACATCCCTCATGTCAATGGAAATTTATCTCTTAGCAACAGCTAAAAAGAAGCTGAACTTACAGAATTATTTTAAAGACATCATGAGCCAACAATTTCTTCGTACATGATTTTGATTGCTTGTGATCTCTAAACAGATGTCTACTCTAATTGGTAATATCTACTAAACATATACTTTAGAAAAAAAAAAGTAAAGTCATCATGGCTTAACAAAGCAAAAAGACAGTGAGAGTCATATCTGTGCATGTAAGAGATCAAAGTTAACCTCACTTTTACATGGAAAAATATTGCTATTAAGGCTGTCACCAGAAATTGAAAGTTAATAAACAAGTCAGTTAAAAACCACAATCAATACTTTTGAGTGGAAAGGCAAAGTGATTTAGAACATGAATCTCTGATTTTATCTACTAACATTATTTTAGGACTTCCTTCCCTGACACTCCCCCTTTCACACTGGGGTGAGAGATTTACTTTTGTTCTCACACTAAGCACACCAAGACATTTACATTTTAACTAACTCGAAATTAAAATGCAAAACTGTAAAGCATCATGCTTTAATTGATTTCATACAAAATTTCCTCACAAAATTTTAAAATACCACTTCTGTCTTCACTAAACTCACTTGTGATATCAAAATAGAGCGCAAATAAGATTTTTCCTCTGATCTCTGTGTGGTAGTAAAGGGAAAAAGCTTACTCTCAGATGCACTTAACTTGAGCAGCTCTACTTTAGAAATCAAATCCTTCAGTAGTCTCTTCAAAATACATTCAGAGACAATATTAGGAAAGAAACAACACAGTTAATTAAGATTCAGTTTCACGTTAGCAGACTGTAGGCAATTCTGTTTGGAACAGCATCAAGAAAATCAAACATGGCATGTTCATAGATTGAAGTTTGAACACCCTGCTATTTTTCCCTTAAGAAGAACCAAGTTGCCAGCTGCCAGTCAAAGATACATTTCTCAAATAAAATCAACCATAACAGGTTTATTAACAAAATCACTACTACTTTCTGAGAGGCATAAAACAAGATCCAGTCAACCCTGGGCAGAATAGCAGTTTCTGTAAGCACACAGGCCAGAATTAAGATATGTCAAATTCAGAGCTGTACAGGAATCTGGACACACAGAGCAAGATTTCTCCAGTGGTTTATTACCCTAAATAAAAGATTATCACCTTACATGTTGAAATATCAATAGAATTCTGAAACTCCCCACTGTAAATCTAAAAACATGCCAGTAAAACAAGCAGCTAATCATCCCTTGCTGAACAGAAAAAACACACATACGCATGAAATCAAAAGAACTGTCCATCATCACAGGAATTGCAGGGGCAAAGTCCAGAATAGAACTCACGTTGATCAGATTCCTTTTTTTTTTTTTTTTAAATGATTTTCAGAGGACATGAACTAAAAGCATTAACTGAAGCTGAGACTTTTCTTAAAAGCTATTATATTTCATGTTTTATCCGGGATGGAGCATCTTTGACTTTTAATCAGAAGAGAGTAAAACTAAATACATAGACAGCAAGAGAAGGAATTACTGGGCTACAATGGTCAGCGCCACCTTTAAAAATGTAGTCATTGAAAATTTACTTGAAAAGCTTTAGGAGCATTAAGAGACATGCACCAGCAGTTTTCTTCTCCCTAGAATTTATGGCAGACAAGCAGGTTGATTAACTCAACAAGAGCAATTCTTCAAAATGGCTATAGAAGAACAAGTTCCTAAAACAGTCTGAGCTCTAATATTCCCCAATGTAATTAAAAGTATGCATTCACCTGTACAGCAACAGACCACTCCGTAAGCACATTGTGCGTGCTGCTATTTCACTTGGCAGTCAACCCTGATGACTGGTTTTCTCCATTCACTTCTTGAATTTATCTATAGTTTTCCAAACTTCAGAAAGCATCCGTAGCATCTTCATGAAAAATTGCCCTGCTACAGAATGTGTTCTCAAACAACAAAATACATGGGAATTATGTTTAATATGCAATGTTCCAGTATTAAAACAGCATTAATATTTGCTAAATGGTATTAATTTCTGTGGCATTCAGTTTTCATCACTGTTAATGAGGGAAGTGAGGAAAGCAGAGATCAAAAAAAATACCTTAGTTATGTACAACCATGTTGTGTATCAAGTAATGCTCCATGCATGTCCAACCCCCAACATGTATCCATCTACTGATAACAAGATTCTTAGTTTTAATAGCCAACATGCTGACCTCCCCTTTCACTAGCAGTAGCACATTATTAACCTGCCTCCTACAGGTTTACAACAAAACAGAAGCATCATGGTACGAAAAAAAAAAAATCACAGCTGAGTATCTTTTCAAATTTGAGACAAATAAGGGAAGGATACAGTTGCCTTTGCAAGTTAAGAACTTGTTCAGGTAGCTCTTACTAAGTTCAGATATTAGAGTTCACTTTGGTCTTGAGTATTTTCTTATGCTTAAACGCCGCCTTTTTCATCATCTTTTAACTGTATTTTTGTACAACCACATGACAAACTACTGTTCATTATCCAAAAATCTTCAGAAAATTTCACAGTGCTTGCAAGTTAGATGCTACTCACATTCTTACAGATCAATATAAAGAACAGCACTTCAAGCAGCACTAGCTAGGATATCAGCACAACATAATGAATGGGATAAAATCAAGTGCTGGACAGCATGTGGAAAGTGTGTGCAAACCTGTTACAGCTAATACTAGGCAGTACTTCTATTACAGATTCTTCCTAGATGAGAAAAGATCAGCAGTGACTCACAGACAACTTCACTGAGATCACACATAGCTCTTCTGTGCCAGAGTCCTGCATATAATTCAGAACGGAAGTCTCGAGCCTCATCCACCTGGCACCACAGTACTTGGTAACCGATGGGCTGCACTGCCACAGCAGAGGGAGATAGATGGGAGCCTCTCTGCCCCTCGACAGCCAAAACACTGTAGAAAGCAGAAATTCCCACATGTGCTCATCTCTTACTGCTGAGACAAGAGTTAAGAGTTGGAGTCTGCATTTTTTTTTCCTTCAAGGTCTGTTTCCTTATGTAACATCTCTACAGCGCAGCTTCAGGTCACAACAACCCGCAGAAACGAAATGACTCTCAGCTAAAGCCAAGTACAGCAGCCTTGGGATTGCTGCACAGCCATCACTAACAGTTCACATTACTCGTGCTTAAAGACTGTCTGTAATTGTAAATAAGAAACCTTTAGCTCTTCTACAAGAACATGGGGAGGAGAGAAAAAAACCCTGAAAACCTACGTGACACCAGTTATAATTTCCCTCAATAAACAGTCACATAAGCTGACAGGGAAAAACATGAAAGCAATTTTGCTTCAGATTTACTTCAAGCCAAGTTCTATTAAGAGCAACATCGCTACAAACACATTTAAGTAATGCTAAATTGCTCTAAGACCCTGGGTGCATTACAGCAACACCTACTACAAGTCTAACTGAGGAAGAACAAGGGAGATGAGCAACAATATGGAATTTATTGCTAGATTCCATTATCAAGAAGATGTAAGCAGAGATGCTTCAGAAAACAGATCCAGAAAGGCCTCTTTCACCACAGTGACAGTATTCACTGGAGCTGTTAAACAGCAGCCTTATTTCTGTATTTCTAGGAAAGAAAATGATTGCAAAGAGTTGCCATATATCTTCATTTAGCTTCTGTTAATTGACACTGGGACAATTCAGGATTTTTTTTTCCCCAAAACAAGTCCACTAGTCCTGTCAAGACAACGAAGCCAGCAGTGCCCATCTCCCAGGGAAGTCAGCTTACCAACCCTGAGGGACAGGGGGCACAGACCTGCATCAACACATCAGTACATCTTCCTCTGACTGGTTACTATTCTGCAACACCACATGAAGCATCTCCTCAGGGGAAAAAAAAAAATAGCACCATCGCCACAGTGCCCCAGGCCAGACTCCTCAGTTGTTCTCAATTTTGTGCTCACAAGTAACGAGAAAGAGAAAAAAAAAAAAAAAAAAAGCACATACATAAATCCACTAAACACATTAACAGTATTTCAGGAATAAGAACAAATCTGCATTTTGAAAGCAAATTTAGGCAGTGACTGAACATATTCAACTGTAAAATGCACCCTACAAAACTCTAGTTTAATTCTTCTTTTCAGTTTACTTTCCTTGTCAAGTTTTGTACTTGTAGAAATAGATTTAAAATCCTCATTTATATTCACACTTAACAATCTTATCAATACAAAATGAGAAGCTGTAGTCACCACAAGCATCCTTAACAAAGCCTTAAGTGAACAAACCAAACTGCAGTGTTTTCCACTGCATCCTCAGTGGCACACACTTCCCTGTCTGCTTTACCTCATGGAGCCAGAGATGTCAAATGCGTTGTCCATCCTGCCCATCTCCAACAGGATAAGACAGCGAGACTTAACATGAGGGAAACTGACAAAACTATGTTTCCAAAGTCAGAAGCCTAATATAAGACCATGTAAGCATTGCCCAGGTTTATGAATTTTGGAATCAGAAAAAAAAAATTAAAAGACTCACTCAGTAGTCAATTAGATACTGGAGAATTTCACCAAAAATCCACATCCCTGATAGCAATTTAGTTCAAGTTCAACAGATGTCAGTAGTGGCACCATTGCCACAGCACAGTATATTTACAGTTTTTCACATCAAAAAGTCTTCCACTGAACTTTCAAGTTCTCATGCTAAGTTATTTAAGTACTCTAGGCCATTTAATCAAGTTACAGTCAAGTCATCCACAATGTTTGCCATTTTCCTAATTGCCAGAAGAAGGAAATCACTTCGCAAGACAGTATAGAACAATTTCATAGTAGCTCATTAGCATACAGAGGAAATCATTCTATTTAACAGATTGGTCTGTCTCTCGTCAGGTAGCCACCAGTGACAGCATTAGAGCTGCCAGCTACATGGGGCCTGATGTGATACACTTCATCTCAGAAGGACGCAACCACAATCTGAGCCTTAAGAGTGTTGTTCCACTACACCAAAGGATGCAGCATTTCCCCATTTGATTCCAGCAAGTCCTCATGTCCTGCCCAAAACACAGCTTAACAATCAAAGGAGGGAGCCACAGGTCAATCCTTCAACCCAGACAAATACAGTTCTGAGTACAAAGAGAGTTACCTTTTGAGCTAAGGCACTAGCAGGACCACTGTTCAGCCATTTCCAACTATCAAACTGGGAAATGATTGTTGATTGGCAGTTGATCTATAGTCAGAGAACTGTAAGGTAGTGCCAAGAAGTAGACTACCACAACTGCAAGTTGGCAAGGTTTTCTATCATCTGTTTTACAGTCAAGTTCCTGCAACACCAAGAAACTGCATGGAATGGTTACCATGTTCCAGCTGGCACAGAACAAAGACCCAAGAGTCAGAACTCACTACCAGCCAACAGGGGAGAGGAGAGGCACTTAAAGGTGAGGACACAGCACTGATAACACATTCTAGGCAGTTCTCCTCAATTCTAAGAAAGACTTCTGACATTTGTGAATTCTAAAAGGAATACTGAGAAAGGATATATCCACATACTGAGTACTAAAAGAAAAAATAATCTTGGAGAGAGGAAAAATAGATAAAAAGACACAAAACATTTTAGTTTAAGAATTAAATGTCATTCCTGGTTAAAACAGAAGAGCTCACAGAAAAATAAGGTGATGAATGAACACAACTGCTGAACTATGCAGGTTATCTTTAACTCACTGCCGTCAACTTCAATACAAGCCTCTCTGCAGTACAGCCTATCAATTAATTTTGAAGATAAACTAGCAATGGAGTCAAGTTTCAGCAGTCCTTAGGATTAGCCAGCTTGCAGAATAAGGCTTGGAATGGCTCTTCATGGTCAACAAGAATCATAAGCACATTGTGTGCAACCACATTCCTAGGCTGAACATTCAGCTTGGGAAAAGAGAACAAGTAAGGTCTTCCCTGATAGAGCTACAGGAACTGAGGTGCAAGCTACTCTCCCAAGAAATTAAAGGCAAGTATCTTGTGAATTGAGAAGACACGCTAACATGATAGCGTTTGTCAAATACCACTAACATTGCTTAGTCTTATCACCATGAAGATGTTATAGAGACAGAAACACAGGCTGCCTCTGAAGAGAAAGGTCTCCTCAACTGTAGCACTGCAGACAGTCTCTTGTAAATTTACTTAGCACTGAATCTGGGGGCTCAAAATTATCCTCTGGGGAAGAAAAACTACCAGTAAAACTAACTCCAAAGTAAGGCACTGATTACTCTTATGTGTAAACCAGTAAGACAGATTGAGCAGCACTTTCCTTCTTACTGATTTTTCTGTTTCTACTCAATGGCAAGCATAGAGGCCAAAGGGAACAAGGCAGAGCTAGCAAAGAAACCTCAGCCAACTGCCACTTGTTGCCTGCCCACAGAAAAGCAGGAAGCTGATGAACAGAGCAGGGAGGAGCCTGGATGCCAAAAAAGCTTCTCT
>PPHD01011694.1:0-18628 GCA_002909625.1 Bambusicola thoracicus
TATTATTATTATTATTATTATTATTAAAACAGAAATAAATGGAGAACAACAAAAATGTAAATCTAGTGGGATGTTTGACCTTGTTTTTTTTTGTTAAACAAATGCGTCTGGGCTGTTTGATGGCAGTGGTTGCTGTTCCTAGTGAGTTCTTAAGGTGTTCATCAGAGATTTTTGATGAACCATATATCTTCCTGTGCTTCATCCTTCATAATACTTGTTCACAAATGTACGTACTGCCAAAAAGTGATGAGATAAATAAGGTGTGACTGTGAAGTGAGAGATATTTTTCTCTAGTAAGATAACACTTATGAAAGTCTGGTAAAGAGACATGACCTATTTATTTATTTATTTATTTGTAAGTTTAATGACTGATTGCAACTCTATAAATTCTATGTGAAAATTTGTAAGGAATGTATTTAAGTTGATTGAAAATGGAATCATAAATGCATACAACTTATTTATTTATTTATTTATTTATTTATATTTATTTATTTATTTTGAAATCTTGAAACTTATTCTCCAACTACTTACAGAAAGCATGGCTCCATGTTTTTCACTATTCTCAGAAGTGTGTTTAGAGAAGGCATCAGAATGCATGAAATTATTTGTTATAACTTGAGTTTGCCATAATTTAAATTTCATTTAAAATGCTGTTATAGTCTGAAACAAAGCACAGAAAAGTGATTCTTACCTTCAAGACATGTGTTTAAGTAATCTAAATGAGCAGTCAAATCCACCAAAAATGTTTTAGCATTTTCAGACTAATTGTATTTGCTACGCTCCATTTGTCTTCTATATAGGTTTCACACATCTTCTCTCTTCAGAGTAACCTTGTACTGTGGCTGTGCACATTCAGAATTTTTCTGTGCATGTGTGTGGTGTATATGCACAAAGAAACTCTGAAAATATTATGAATTGTATAAAGGAAAAATAAACATCCATTAATTTTTTTATGATTTCCCCCACCCCCCACCCCCCCCAGAATAAATAACTTGGTGGTGATGGGAATGGGGAACTTTTCGTAATAGGGTTCAGGCCAAAACTTCTTGAGTAAGTATTCTTTTAAAAGACACAAATATTTGACATAATGGAAATGAAAGCATTTTACATAAATGAATTTCAACTGAAATGCTATTAAAATTTCAGTCTAAAAAGTTATGTCAGGGAACTGAATATGCTGTGAATGATAATATAAGTTAAATATTGGTGAGCTATCACCTATGAGAAGTAGTCTGATTCATTTCATTATCCATAAACAAACTATCTCTCAACAGTTTACAGGCTGGTTTGGCCTGGTTCCGTGACTAGCGGGGCAGGGGTAAACACACACCTCAGGAAAGGAAAAAAGGGAAAGAAGGGGAGAAGTGTAGAGGGATGGGCTTAAAAAGAAAATAGTGGCAACTATCTGAAGAGAAACAAACTAATTTACTAAACATATCAGAATTCAAGATAACACACTATAATACAATATAATTAGAATTGAAGCTAGTACATCAAATAAAGTGAGAGAAAGTGTCCAAAAACCAAAGGCCTTATTCTAATGATGAGGTGAGATGTCTAGTCAGGCTGAGCAGAAGAGAAAAGAGGAGTCTTGTGACTTTGTCAGGAGTTTTATCTCCTCTGTGAATGCAAAGTCCTCTGGGGGACGTAGTTCTTCTCTTATGGGACAGGTACCCAGAACTGAAGCATGAACTCTTTAACTCTCAGTGCACTACTGGGAGTTATGATATGGAATACCAATAACCAAAAATCATAAATCCATGACAAATTTATATCCACAATGGGGTGGAATAGCCATTTCAAAAAATAAAGTTCTACTGGGAGGACTGTGCAACTTTTTGCATCAGTGCGTCTTTTTGTTAAAACCCTTGTTTTTAAAACCCTTAAATTCCCTTGTTTTTGGAGAGTGAAGGAAGTTCATCCTCCAGGATGAACCACTGGAGGTTCAAACACACAAGAAATTTCATACCCTTGATTTTATTTAAGGTTTTAAGCTTTCCTATGCAATTCTAACAGGTAGAAATACTTTTCCTGAAGCCACAGAACTCCAAAAGGTCTATCAGTGATGTTGCTACATAGTTCCTGTTTGTTAAGCTGCCTCAGTAATAGTAATATGTTATGACACAGTTTATTTTTAAATTTTCTAAATCATTGTTTAAAAATAATTACAATATATAACAATTATGTTGCTGTATAATATATATGAAATATACGTATAATATATATATATAATAATGAGTATAAGATTTAAAAAAAAAAATATATGTTCTCATAAGATGGAAGTTAGAGTTAAAAGGGGATGGAAGCATACAAACAACTGAGTTGTAGAGATTCTCCCAACTGGTGTTTTTGTTACACTGAAATTATAATAACAACAAAATATACATAAACAACATGAATTTGTACTAAATTTTATGGTAAGGGGAGATGAGATTACTATTTGGAAAACTTGCCACTTAGCTAGAGTCTCCAAATGGTATATCCTCTACTTTGCCCTTCTCTGCTGTTTAGAGGAAGTAACGTCACTCATGTATTTTTTAGGCTCTTTGTTCCATGCTGATATAATTTTAATAATGTAGTAGATTGTTACCATTAATTAAGTTAGTAAGTACTTTTTCTTGTTAAAAATAAGGAGATAAAAGCAAACAAACAAATAAAACCTTTATCAAAGACAAATAGCTTTGACTATTTTATCAAACCTTGACAAAATCATCCTAAAGTTTCTTCTGAAGTGTAGAAGGATTTCATCTCCATGTTTGGGTATCAAAATCCATCCTTCTTTATTTTGGTGAAATAATTCAACTGAATCTGACAAGAAAAATAATCAGAAAACATATTTTAAATAATTCAAAATAATGTATTTAGAAAACAAAAACAACAAAACAAACAAAAAAAGGTATCAGTAAACAATGATTTATATGGTTGATTTGTTCAGATTTACATCTTATTTTGGTTTGACTACAGTACATGTAAAAATTAGAAACCAACATGACAATAGAAAAGCAGCACAAGGAAAGGAATAAGCATGCACAGCAATAATCATTTGACCATTTGTACAGTAATAATCAGTTTGTCTCTCAGTGCCATTTCACAAGCTATCACATATTTAAATCTCCACACAAAAATGCAAACAGAAAATGTATAGTGCAGATTACACCAAGTTGGCTGGAAGTGTCAACCTGGGGATAGCGAGGCCGTACAAAGGGATCTGGATAGGCTGGATAGCTGGGCTGAAGCCAGTGGGATGGGATTCAACAAGACCTGTTGCGAAAAACCCCCCCTCGTCCCGCGGTGTCGCAGAGGTCCAAGGGTTCGAAGCCGGAATCTAGTCAGTTCGCTGGCCCCGCTGCATGGGGAGTGATGACAAGACCCAATATGAGTGCATCAAAATCTCCGTTTATTACCCGTCTCTTACACACATATATAGATCGTGGCGAAAGCGCGTCAGTGTGTGACTAATTGAAGTATAGCAAAAAGCCCCCTGCCCAAGAATACTATTGGTCGTACATGTTTTCGTAACATTCCACTGTCTTAATCTCTTCACAGGTGAGCTACCCCTTTATCTTAACTGAAGCCTCAGTTTTTCTTCCTGCTTTGACAGTTTTAAGGTCTCATAGCTGGGAATGTGCACGTAGCACCCGAACTCACAGCCACAATAACGAGCTAGTACTTTTCCATCTGTATCTCCTGCCAGTTTTTAGGCCTGTCCTGCTTAAAAACTGTTCAAGAGACCCATGGCCCTCCTCGGCTGTGGAGCCATCCCTCAACAAAGACCAAATGCCAGGTCCTGCACTTTGGCCACAAGAAACCCAGGCAATGCTACAGGCTTGGGGCAGAGTGGTTGGATGACTGTGCAGAGGAAATGGACCTGGGGATGTTGATTGATGCTAGACTGAACATGGGCCAGCAGTGTGCCCAGGTGGCCAAGAAGGCCAATGGCATCCTGGCTTGTATCAGAAATAGTGTGGCCAGCAGGAACAGGGAAGTAATTGTCCCCCTGTACTCAGCACTGGTGAGGCCGCACCTTCAGTATGGGTCCAGTTTGGGCCCTTCATTGCAAGAAAGGCATTGAGGCCCTGGAGCGTGTCCAGAGGAGAACAACAAAGCTGGTGAGGGTTCTGGAGCACAGGCCTCGTGAGGAGCGGCTGAAGGAGCTGGGATTGTTCAGTCGAGAAGAGGAGGCTCAGGAGAGACCTTATTGCTCTCTATAACTACCTGAAGGGAGGTTGTAGTGAGCTGGGGGTTGGTCTCTTCTCTTGTGTGACTAGTGATAGGACTAGAGGGAAAGGCTTCAAGCTGCACAAGGGGAGGTTCAGGCTGGACGTTAGGAAATACTGCTTCTCTGAAAGGGTGGTCAGGGACTGGAATGAGCTTCCCAGGGAGGTGGTGGTGTCACCAACCCTGGAGGTGTTCAAGGAACGTTTGGATGTTGTGTTGAGGGACATGGTTTAGTGAGAACTATTGTTGATGGGTGGATGGTTGGACTGGATGATCCTGTGGGTCTTTTCCAACCTTGATGATTCTATGATTCTATGATTTATTCTATAAGACTGTACATTTACGTGCATTCACATGGATTTCATTTGTTTTGTATTCAAGAATTCTGATGCCTTGTCTCTGAAAGGAGCAGTTGAAAAGTAACTGAGTAATAAAATCTGAAAATACTATATCTACATGAATTTAGTCTCTATAATTTTATATGTGAGAATAACTGACTTTTTATAGTCTTCAATATGAAATGACAATAAAAACAAGTGTACTTATCTCTTTCATCAAATATATATATATCAAGTCAGAAATTCAGAACAAATTTATTATAAGAAAGGGATCTTTTTGTGTGATTGATTGATTTTTATGAATACACTAAGCTTCCAATTCTGCCAGGATATCTTTAAGGTTTAAGAACTCTTTTCACACAGATATTGTAGCAGAATTCGGTCCTAAAGTACAGTGTATTGTTCTATAGAACCAGAATCTACACTACAATAATTAATTGTAGAAAAAAAAGACAACCAGACAATATTCAAATGAAAGATTATTTATATTTTTAAAAAACAAAACAACAACAACAACAACAACTAGACAAAATAATGGACAAAATACCTCAAATCATCTTCTATTACACTACTAAATTAGCCTCTATAATTAACATGTAAGTTACATTAAACTAACAGATGTAAACATGTTTTATTTCACTATATATATGTATAAAGTTTCAATACGTATGTTTTTTGATTTTGTAAAAATAATCTGATGCTTCATCCTTCAATAGAGGAAGTGTATGAATGTGTTTAAGTTATCTATATGTAGTTTAATGATTTCCTTCTATACTGCAAATTGCAATGACGTGACAAAATGTAGGTCAAAAAAAGGAAAACAGCTAAGGCTCTTTGCAGATGCTCTCCCAGGCTTTCCTTTTAGTGATTGAAAGGGGCTGATTCAAGCACAGTGCAACACATTATGCACTTGTGCTCATATTTTTGAGCAGATACTAGCAGACTTTGCATGACATGCAGTACTCAAAATACTTATCATCTGAAGATGATAAGCTGATTATTCATCTTATTCTTTAATTACTAAGAATAAACAAAGTGGTTTGAATTATCAAAAAAAAAAAAAAAAAATCCCTTCCAGAAATGTTGACAAAACTGGGTAAAATTTCCAAGTACTTCTGAAATCAAGGTAATATTGGAATCAAGTTACCAATAGAAGTGAAATCTATCAGAAGAATACTCTTCCTTTAGTAAGCACCAACTTTCATTACTGTAACATTGTATTTTATCTATTGTCTCAGAATAGTGTGTATTTTCAAATATTTGGAAATATAATAATATCGAGTACTCTTAGAATTATTAGGCTGGTAAGCTCATAAGATCTTATTAATAAGGACAAAGGTTGTAAAAAAATCTGTTTAATTCATGATAACTTGAAATTTTGCTTTAACCAAAGGGTCAATAGCATATAAGGGTGCTATTTCTCAGAAAATATTCTAAAATCATAAAAACAGAACTTCTAGTTGCATCTTCTAGTGTGCTCTTAATACACAGAAAATTTGAGATGGAAATTATGTTTTTATTTCTCTTTTAAGGAATTAATACTATTCTGTCAGTATTCATTCCAAAATGTAACAGTGAGGCATATTTTGGGGAGTTATTGTATTTTCATGTGCTTGGAAATTTTGAAAAAATTAATAACATGACACAAATCATTTGAGTTTACAACTTAATTGAAAATATAAAAGATACATGTAACACAGCAGAATTTCACAATTGTTGTATAAATACTTTCATAAATGAAATAAATTCACAAAAAAATGAAATTGCAGATACTAGTTAAACCTTGAACTGTAAGCATATTCTATCTGGCAAAAACGACTTTCTAAAACTTGCCTTTGAAAATACACATTATCTGTTGTTCTTAGTTATACAATATTTGAACTTCACACTTTTCAAGGAAGAATGTGAAAGGAGTTCATGTTAATTTCTGGAAGATCAAAATTTAATTTCTGGAAAAGGAAGCAAAGGAAGAAGCAAAATCTGTAATAGTATTCTTTAAATTATTGTAACATTTTATATCTCCAAGATGCATAGGTGAGCCCAAGTAATATAATCTCCTAAACAGCTGTGGAAATCAAAAATTGGCTAGTGTGGTGTAAGTAATATTCCTCTAAATTTCCAATCCTGATTTTGTAATAAACAGGCAAAAGAAAGAGTTCATTCAGCACTTCTGTATATTCTGAGTACTCGATTTCTTTGCTATAAATAATTATGACTTGATTTCTCTTTGTGGGAACCTTCATGCTTTTTGTGTATAAGATGTGATCTTATACCAAGATCTTCCACTGTGAAGACCCACTCTTTCATTTGCTATAGCAGTGTTCCTTCTAGTTGCCAGAGCTGTGACCTTTATTTTTGCCTTTTGACAGTGGAAGACTTAACTGTCCTGTTTTTGGCTGAGGATCTGATGCAGGAGATACAACTTAATATTTTTTTTATAAATCCAATGAATTTGATTGAAGGTTATGCTTAATATATTTGTTACTATTTGACAGAAAACAATATAAAAATAAATACTGTTCTTCTTGAGGAGAATGGTCTAATTTTTTTGGAGTCTGGTTAAACAAACAAACAAACAACAACAAAAAAAAACTAATTCCTAAAGTTCACTGGATAGTAGTTTGCAATAGTGTCTGTACCAAAGCATTTATTAACAACAACAACAACAACAACAAAAATCTCATGAGAAGTAGAAATCTGATCTTGGTCTCATTAAACCAATGAAAGTCTTGCGTGCAAAGTCAGATGGAACAGAATGTATCCTAGAAATAAATGCCTCAGGTTTTCTTTGGAGGAAAACCTGGAATGAGCTATTAGCTATTGGCGCAAAAGAGATTTTGATCATGAAAGCGCTGAGGATGTCTTTTTTTTTTAGTCAATTTTTGTACATACTTACCTTCAGTAGAGATCAAATCAGCAGTTCAGTTACTCTCCTTGTTGCTACAGTTAATTTCCAACACAAATTTGAAACTGCCCACTTTGTAATGCTTTAGAATTGGATGTGTAGTCATGCCAGTATAATTTTACTTCACAGAGTCACAGAATGCCCTTCCTGGTAACTTTGTGTGACATGGCTGTTCTAAAATATTCTATCTGCTGACTGAATATATGAGAACTTCCTTTGAAGAAATGTTTTTAATGTATATATTATTGCATACTAAATATTTATTTTTGCCTCTAGGATATAAATAACTTCTGAAGTTTCCTTGCTGGAGATACATGGAATACTGAAATATTCGCTTATTATCCATCCTTTTGCAAGTCACATTCAAATGCAAATACCCAAAAAAGTACATTTGAAAAGAAGAAATATTTTGTATTTCAAATCACAGAGCTAAAACACACAATTATATCTGTGATTAAATATACTTATTTTAAAATATCAATTTATCAATTTTGACTTCATATTGCTATTGCTTTTAAATGGTTATTAATACTCTATTGAAATGTTAACTCTGCTTTTTTTTTTTTTTTTTCAGTTACTGCCACACCTCTATTGCAGAAAGTGTTTTCTTATGAGTTTGAACATTCTGTAACAATTAAGTGAAAATAACACAAATCCTTTCTTCACTTTGTCCTTTCAGTATTCTCGTGGATGTCACCATGTTTGTATTAATGTCTGACGTAATTCATCATTCAAAGGAAACCCTTTTATTTCAATATTTTCTTCACTACTATTATTCTGCTTCAATTATAAGAATATTTTAAAGAAGAATTCTATCACCTCTGGTAGTTTTCATCTTATTTTTCCTCTAAGTTATCTTTGTACAAATTTATCTACCTAAGTATGCATAAAGCACACTTGTGAATACATTGACTGGTTGGAATAATTACAAACAACTTTGCAGTTTAAAGCCTATTAGCTATGCATTTTGTTTTCAAATACCTTATATGGAATGCATATTATTCTACATTTAAGTAAATAACAAATAAATTGTTTTTTTTCCATCTTTCTCTTGTAGTTATGTTTTAGGGCAGACAGACCACTACTGATAAAATTCATATAGGAAAAGCATTGTGAATACAGCTGAGGCAGACAGGAGCTAATAACAGAAAACAAAACAAAACAAAAAAGAAGATGACAGCAGAACTCTGCTGATTTCAGCTAGAACAGCATTAGTGTTTCACGTAGTCAGAAGCAGTAAACATATACCTACACCCTAACCAGTTAGTCAGGGAAGAGCTGTTGCCTTATGGCATAGCAAGAATGAGAGGCCAGGACAGCTGGCCTAAATTAAACAGTGTTATTCCATGCCAGGGGACATCATGCAGAAAACTATAAAGCTGTGAAGAGTTAACCAAAAAAGGTTTGGGGGTAGGTAATAAGGAGAAGAATGCCTCTTTTCTTGATCTTTAGCTGCTGTGCTCTAAATTACTTTTATCTATTTGAAGTAGAGAAGAGACTAAGATAAAGAGCAGCACTGCATAATTGACCACACTCACATTGGTGGCTCCACTTGTTCATTAACTAATCCTTTTCACAGAGGTTACTGAACTTACTTGTTGAGAAACTTCGAAAATGAGCACTGTCTCTTTTGCCTGAACTAGTGGTTGGCAGTCCTGCTTATGGCAGAGTGAATGGAACTAGCTGATCTTTAAGGTCCCCTGCAACCTATGCCATTCCATGATTGTCTGAGCACTCTGTACATGAATGTTGCTCAAGTGAATGTGTAACTTAGAGATAACCAATGTTTTTAAAGAAAAGCACAATTTGGAAATAATATGGTTTCTGAAGTCACTAGAACCCTTTGGAAGAAGAACCTGTTTTTGATAAGCACTTGTCTTCAGGCATAATTCAATCAAATATAATTCAAGGTTTCTGAATATTTTTCTCCACAGTTTTAGCCATGGAAGTAACTTCCTTGTATTCCCTGCTTGACAGAATTAAATCATTCTCTCCTAAGACTACAAAATCCTCTTCTAACATCCCAAGAGGTTGCCAATTCTGTTCATTCATTTGTAATACTAAGCTGAGAATCCAAAGAAGTCTGTTTATTACATGCAGGTGACCTTGGATTTTTTTTTCCCCCTCATAATTAGGGGCTTAAAAATGAAATTTAACTACTATTTAAAAGCTCAGATTCACTCAAGAAATCAAACACTTTCTGAAATCCATTTTTTCATTTCTATGCCAAATAAGAATGGAAGACTGTTAGGCATGAATCTAAAGGTTTTGTTGGACCTGAGAAAAACTTTTCTTGTTTTAGCTTTGTTTTGAATATTTTGAAATTTTATGAATGTGTAATCATGAGAAAATTTAGAACTAAAAAGTCATGAAGGTATTACATTTGATCTTTTCTGAAGTGAGAACTGAATCTAGAAATTGAATACTTGAATTTGTATTATACAGTATCAAAATGTGATGCAGAAACCTGTCTAGTTTGAGCAAATTTATAATTAATCCTAAAAGTAGTGATGTGTGGAATCAAACTCTATAACCATAAAGTAGTTATAAAATCGGGTATAATTAATTAACTGTGCTCAGCGTAAACTTCCCAGGTTCCCATCATTCAGCTTTTGCAATCAGAGATGGTTGGATTTCATCACCAATGTCTCATTTCTCTGCAGTTCACACACTGCTTTCTGTCCAGCAGGGGTGCTCTTCCAGTCCCTCTTCCTACCTCTTTCTGAGGGGACCTCTGGATCTTACTGCTCTACTCTAGTGCTGTAACAGTAACAGCTGTTGTTATTCCCAATTTCCTCTCTAACTCTGTTTCTCAGTTTTTGTTTGTTTGTTTGTTTGTTTTTATTTCTTCATATTGCTCACCTCTCTTTGGTTCTGACATCCCTATTACATCTTGCTCATCTTTGCCTTCCTCAGTCTGTGTCCTTCCAAAACTTTTTCACTTTCCAAACTCTCATAATTACATAAACTTCTAACATTACATTTCAGTTTCACCTCCTCCTGTCCAGAGGCTTCCAGTGCTAACACTGGAATTTCAGACTTCCTAGATCTCTGCAGATGAAGGCTATTCTCAGTTCCAGTGTCCCATCTTCTCTACCTCCCCCTCTTTGCAAGTAACACTGTTTACAACAGCAGTCTCTGACCCTGACTCTCTCTCACTCTGAGAGTTCTGCTCGCAGGAGAACTGTGCAGGGGGGTTGCTCTCATGCCAGCACAGAGAAACTCACTTTAACCTTTTTTTCCTTTGTCCACTATTCATACCCTCAGTTACACTTCCACATACCCTCAGTCATACTTCTGCTTACAATTACACTTACTTAAACCATCAAAAGTGTTTGTCCCATTCCCTTCAGAACCCACAAGTCAAACAGTACAGTTCTTCAGTTTCCATAAACACCCAGTATTTAGTTTCACGATTAGAGCATTTAATTATAAAAACTGTTCATGTTACTTCATTTACCTTCTCTCCTTAAGAATAACAGTAACTGTAAGAAGGTATTATAGTTTAGGGTCCCATTCTGAGGCCACTTCTCAACATCTTCTAACTGATATACTAACCACCATTGATTGCAATACTTGATTAAAGTTTTCTTACTCAGGGTGCCTCCAGGTTCCCCTGAAATATCCCACGAATGTGCCAATATGCATCCCAGAGGGGTTTGTTTGGGAATTTCCTTCCCCTGGGAGCCTCCTATGATGTTTACAAAATTCTTATTGATTCCTAATTTCCTCAAAGTTTCCACAAGCAACTCATAACACCATATAGTTATATTGTTCAGTTATAAACACTTGGAAATGGATCTCACAGAAGCCTATCCACCTTCATGTATACACTTCCCCACAATCAGAACGCAGTACTACATAAATGGGTTGACACTCATTCCCTGAATGGAACAGACATCCCTCTATCGGTTCTTCTTCGCAGTTCATAAACTGAATTCCCTTTACATGCTTATACAAAGAAATATGAGGGCAGAAAAATGGTAATTGTTGTCACTCACTTTGTCCGTCTCCGGCCATTTCCCTTGTGGGAAGATGGAACCGCGAATCAGGACTCCACACTCGCCCGTCAGCTATGCCGCATCTCACTCACACTACACTCACTCCGACATTTAGAAAACAAAAACCATTGTTTATGCATAATAATACACAACGCTGATTATGTCTTTTTGCTGGAATCTTAATAATGCTAGTACATTAGTTGATCGATTGCAAGCTTTAAGATTTTTCCGAAAGTCAGCTTGACCTGACACGATTAGATACATGGTCCCAAACACTCACAGCAGATGGTGATAACAATAATACAACCTATAACTCCCACTACTATTTCCAGGAGAACCCACGTTATTATTTGACAAAATCCCTGCTGTTACCAATCACCTAAGGGAGAGCTGTTGCTCTTTCCTTGCATACGACTTACAGGTCCTCTTCGTAGGAACTCCCCAAGGAGTCTTCCTACCCCAGATGGCAACCTAACCTGTGAGCTCACGCACCTTGGGGTGGGGGAGAGGGGGCAGACACGCTCCTTCATAACCTGCATAGGACGTCTCTTCATGCCTTACAGGTTCTCCCCTTTCTATACACATACCTGGTCCACCTATGGATGGTCCTTGTCTGTCCCTGCAGTGATTGCATGAGGAAGGGAGTCCTTCTGAGAAATCTCAGGGCACGCCAAAGGCATCCCACCTCTCATCCAGTCCTGCAGCCGAACAGAGGTTGTCCTCTGGGGTGCCAAATTGACGTGCGGAATCAAACTTTTTAACCACAAAGTAGTTATAAAATCAGGTATGTTTAATGAACACTGTGCAGATGTTGGGTGCAAGGGGGGTAGCTCCTCCTAACTTGCACACTGTCAGGAAAAGGCATGCTTCAGATATAGGCTGAACTAATACATAATCAGTAGTTGACAGGAATTCAGATACATATTCATTACATTCCTGAGAGCCCATTAGCATGCAGTCCCTCTCCCCTTGCGCATGTGTAGTAAGTCATGAAGGATGAAGGCTCGTAGTCTTCCTCACTGCAAACTTCTGACCCTGAAGTGGGGCATCCCCCAACCGGTTTCAGCTTGCCCTGTGGACATCTAATCACCTTCCTGCCAGATGACCTCAGTCTGTTCTCAAGTCCTTGTTTTTATGGCTTTCATCCCCCTTGTTATTGCAGACCCAGTGTCTGAAAGTGCTTGCCTTAATTTCTAACACTCTCTACCTAGACTATATCTATTTGTCCCTATCTCAGTTTCTGTGAAGCTCCTTTCCCTTTTCTTACTGTGAGGCCCTTCTCTCTTTTACTCCAGGGTCCTGTTGTAATTCTTCAGTAGTCTTTCTGATTTCAAGTGATAAGTATGACAACAACAAATTAATCAGAAAAAAAGCTTCGGATTTCAAGTATGAAGAGATGTCTGGGTAGTTTGGTCAATTAACAAATTAATAAACAAACTTTGTAATAAATATCTAAAACAAAGAAACAACAACAACAAAAAAACCAAAACTTATTAGATTGTGTTCAGGTTTGCAGTTGTTTTTGTTGTCAGCTCTTTAGTCAGATGTTCAGCCTCATTGCTTTGCTTTAAAATGCTTAGCTGGCATAGGCAAGAGATAAGGTAGAGAAATTATTTAGAAATGCATTTTGTATTAATTATGTTAGCTAATGGCAAATTTCTAGCTTTCTTATTGCTGATTAGTTAGTTATCCATATGTCACATTTTGTAAAACATGTTCAAAACATTTTTGCTTGATTTTGTTTGTTCTGGTTTTCCCCAGAAGTTTTGGACTAATTTTAGATAGACTTTTTAATTTTAGATATGGAAATAAGAATGCTGTAAATAAATAAATATTACCTTGTGAAAGTTTACTGAGAAAATTTGTGTAACTATTTGTGGACATATTATCAGCACGGACAGCTGATAGTAGCATTAGCAGATATACTATATTGCATCTTCACAGGAAGAATGCTGCTTTGATAACATAATTTAGAAAGGGATAAATGCTGTCTTGTCAGTGATGAATATGAAATGTGAGGAAAAAGTCCTGGAGACATCAGAATGTTGCAGATGACAATAGACTTCGATGAGAGAAGCAGCAGTGTATTTTATTGCTATAAAGTAGTAATTTAATAAAACTTACACAA
The DNA here is from genome assembly GCA_002909625.1 of Bambusicola thoracicus. Taxonomy (NCBI): domain Eukaryota; kingdom Metazoa; phylum Chordata; class Aves; order Galliformes; family Phasianidae; genus Bambusicola; species Bambusicola thoracicus. The sequence goes on from PPHD01011694.1 coordinate 13,591, forward strand.
CAAGATTCATGATGTCAAGGTTACTTGATTATGTACTGAATAGAGAACAAGGTCAGACAAAACTGTTAGGGAGAACCTTACATAATACTGATATGGATGGCAGGCACAAACCTTTGGGGAAAATGCCAAAATCTTAGAAGAAATGAGTTGTTCAAACCCAAAGCTAGCTAAAGATGATTAAATATTGATCAAGAAGATGAGGATTAGCATTTAAAGGACAGGCTGCTTGTTTATTGCATAGAGATACCAACCACATAAATCATTCCTACAGTTCTTTCCCAATAAGATTGGCTGTATTTGCAAATAGATTATCTTTCATTCCAGACAGTGGTGAACATTCAGTCTCATAGCTTGGACCCATGAGCTGAACATGACTCAAAATTGTGACAAGTTAAACTCAGCTGCAGAAGAAATCAGACATCATCTCTAAGCAGTTGCTAGCACCAATGGCATGGAATATTATTGACAGGGAGACAAGTTGCAAAGCATAAATCAGATAACACGGGGAAAAGTTGGAGAAAGTATATACACTAGACATTAAAGAATTGCAGTGTAGAATCCTAGAACAAGAGTCAAGGCTGAAGGTTCCAATGACACTTTACAATTTACTCTGTTGATGTTAAATACCAGAAAGCACTTTTTTTTTTTTCCCCCCACTGAATTGTTTTCTTATTTGTTTGCTTTCTTGTTTTTCCTCTCTCGATCGTAGCAGCTATCAACAATCTAAATTCAGTTCACTGTTGGTTGAAAGGACCTTCAATAATAGAGTTTTAAAGATGTTTAACTGTCATTTTTTCCAGCTTTTCTTAAATCACTTCCTTCACAAAGTGTCGACATAAGATAAAGATGACTAACCTCAAACACAATTAGAGAATAGAATAATATTAAACATGCAATACGATAATTTAATGGTAACATAACCTTTTTTCAGGTAGAAAGGTACATACTCCTAGAATGGTGCTGATATTCATAAACTTTACTGTTGGTAAGGTTTCTTATGTTTTTAAATTGTATATTAGAAGAAATGCTTTCTACATCAAGATAGTACCAGAAGTAATCTAAATTATTTGTTTTATTATTTGTTTTTATTGCATGGAGTGATGTATGAAGAAAACAAAAAGGCATATGCATTCAATTGTTGTTTCAAAATCAAAGTCTGGCCATTTTTATATTAGTGAAGGTACTGCTCCACTAGAAAAGCAATCATCATTGTAGTCATATGTAAACAGTGGAATTTAAGAGTAATTTAAAGCAGAATTTAAAAAGTGTGAGGTAATCAAGCAGATTTAATAATTATATTGTGCATATTTCTAAAAAGAAAATTCCTTCAATTCAGCACTTTAATTAAATCACCAAAATTAACTCTCAAGTTTAAACCAGTGTACAATTTTAATCAATTGTTTTTGTAATGAAGTACAAATACAAAACATTACTATATGTAATATTAGAGTGAAAAGAAGAAATTTCTTTTCTATAGACTTTTTTTTTTTTTAAACTAAAGAACCACAGAGTCATAAGGAATATGTTGAAAGTTCTGTTAAAAGCTTTGCTAAACAAACATTATTTTCAACAATTTATCAAACTTCTGACTACTCTAATCAAAACTTAAGGGAAATTCTTAACAGTTTAATTCAGACACAAGAAATCTGTTGTGGTTTTCCTTTCTTTATCAATACCAACCACAAGTTGTGTTGTGTTCACCTTGGCTGGCTGCTAAATGCCCATACAGCTGCTCTCTCTTCCCTTCCTCAACTATACAGGGGAGAAATTGGAAAGCCATTTGGATTGAGATAAAGACAGGGAGATTGCTTACCCTTTTCCATCACAGGCAAAATAGACTCAATTTGAAGTAAATAATTGTTTAAATTTTGATATGGGTTAAATTAAATAGACTAGGAGAGAGAAAAACAAAGACTAAAGGTAGAACTCCACTGTTATTTTCCCCGGCTCCACTCCATTCCTTCATTCCCAACTTCTCTAGTTTCTTCTCTGTTTCAGATGCTGTAGTAACTCCTAACCCTTCTCCCCTCACCCCCTCCCACCCCAACCTGAATATTCCCACACAGTCCTGCTCAGATGATGACCTTTAGTGGTGATCATGATGGATATACTCTTGTTGTGACAGTTGAACCAGGTTCAAGGTATATTCAAACTTAATAGCATACACCTACCAAATATGTCTGGTATGCAAATATGACTAGTAGGCTGTAGCTTGTTACCTTGCTGTGTGGTTTAAAATATTGAATGTGCATATTATATTTTAGATAAACCACTGGCAAATGGCCTTCACTCTACGAGGGCTGTTCCAAAAACAATGCCTCCTATTATATGATGTTGGCCCACAACATCAGAGGCAGATGGTGGTGGTATGGCAGTAGAGGCTGAACATTCCCACCAGTATTCAGTTACATTTTGTTGCTGTGTGACAGATGGCAGCAGAGACGCAGTCTGACAGAATGGTGTCTAACATGGAAGGGCTTATGAAGCAAAGGTGTGTTGCTAAATTCTTACATGCAGATAAAAATGGCACTCATTCACATTCATCAGTGCTGTCTGAACGTTTATGGAGACCAAACGTGAGCACAGTGAGATGGTGGGTTTCCGAAGTGGCAACAGTGATGGTCACCTCTGCTAGTGTAGATTTTTATGAGCATGGCATGCAGCCTCTTGTTCATCTTTGGTGAAAAATGGATAGCTGACAGTGCTATGTTGAAAAATAGTGTCCTTTATATCTGTTGTGGTTTCCATTGAAATAAATAAGAGGCATCACTTTTGAAGTGACATAAGTATACTCTCTTAGATTAACAGTAGCAGGATGTAGACTCTTATAACATTCATATGTAATTTCCATGCCAAACAATAGGAATTGGAACAGAAAATATATTAAGCAAAACAAATGAAAGCTGAGTTTATTTAAGATAACAGGGAAAAGCAATTCTAAGGATTAATATGTTTTTGTACTTTTTTTATAACACTGTAGTAAATTAAGATTTTTCTTCTCCTGATTTTAGAAATCGTTTAAATTCTCTTCATTTTTTCTTTCCTTCGCATCCATCACTGATACATCTAATTGACTCCACTCTCTGTGTGTGTATTCTCGTCAAGAATTTTTATCTCATTTATTTATTTATTTATTTGGTGCACAAATTTTTCTTTTCACTGGGAAAAATATGCAATAATCAAAAGAAGACTTCAGGATGTTAAATAAGTTTTATAGAACGTCCGAATTTTCACAGAGTATAGATACAAAGTGTTATGCTGGACTTCCTCTTTCTCCAAATGTATGAATGTCTGTGTTATAATTTCTCTCCCCCAAAGAAGGCAGTAATAGAGACTGTGACAGAAATAAGTTACTTTATGATCTTTAACAGGCAACACTGCAATCATTGTTAATTCTGAAAGCGGTACTGAAATTGCAGGATAAGAAGTAAGCAGTTTTTGTTTACATGTTAGCATGTTCAGTAGCAACAGTATTATTCATGCTGAACTCTTCCAAACAATTGATGCTGCAAAGCTATTGATATTTGTCAGTCTAAATAATATCAGTGCATTTGCAAGTTAAGAATTAATTCTCAAGAGGTTAAAATGCATAAATCTGTTTTGTGTTTCTCTTGTATTCAAAACAAGATTTGAAGGACTGATGTAACCACTTCTGTGGGCACAGGTGGCAAGTATTTGCACTTTTTTTGTGGTTGAAATAATTGCATCCATAACTCAAAGATTTCTCCATGTTTTACGATGTGGCTTCAGTACAAGCACCTTATATGGCAAAGACGGGTGGGAAATATAGTAGCAAATAAAGATTTTTAGGGCATCTATATTAATTTTTATGATAAGATGAAAAAATATTTTAAATATAAGGTTGGTTTTGTTGTTGTTGTTATTATTATTATTATTACTATTATTGTTATTATTTTCCCTAGGTAATTTACTTTTGCTTTGGTTGATCAACAGAGCAACTGCAAGTAGTTTGAAGCTTTCAAAATTCTGCAAAACTACTTTGTTTCCCTTGTTGTTATTATTCAGTCTTCAGCTGAACACTTTGGCTGTTTTTTTATACCTTTTTACTAAATAAAGCAAAGTGACTGTAAAGATCTTCTGTCAATAACCAGTCTTGTTAAAATGTATCCACAACCTTCAAAGCTTAAGAAGGTTATGGATCTTGGCTCATGGGAGGACAAATTAATAAGCAGAAATGCGAGCTTGCCAGACTGTCTTATCCAAAATGCTTAATAATTTTGCATGCTTCTTTTCTTCTACTCCCTTTTAACCCAAATAATAATAACAAAAAAAAAAAAAAAAAAAAAAAAAAAGAGCTGTTTGGTTAGATTAGGTTGTCTTTCTTTCTTTGTCTTTTTATCACTCTGTCCTTCTAGAATACTATAAAGAAAGAAGAATATTGTGTTCTACATGAAGTTCTTGGAATTTGTTTACTATTTTTTTTCCATCTAATGCACAGAATTTCACTCTAAGACTATATTTCAAATGTTATGGTTTTTACTGGTAAAAAGAACTCTCAGCTCTTTAAAAGAAGTCAAGTATTTAACATTCAAATCAAGATATAGAAACCGCCAGTAGTTAATTACAAAAAATATAGTACAGGAGCTGCTCTGAAATTAATGCTTCCTATTTTTATTATGTTGGCTCACAAGGTCAGATACAGATGTTGTTGATAAGGAAGTATAGGTTGAACCTTCCTTCCAATATTCCATTTAATCTTATTGCCATGCAACAGACAGTACCAGAGAGAGAGGGGGGTAGTCTGATAAAATGGCATCTGAGACAGAAGTGCATATGAAGCAAAGGTGTTCAATCGAATTCTTCCTTGTGAGAAGTTGTACCCATTGCAATTACACCCCTTGACATTCATCAGTGCTTGCTGAACATTTATGGAGACCATACAGTGGATGTTAGCACTATAAGGTGGTCCACTTCAGCAGTGTTGACAGCAACTAGAAAAACAAGTCACATTCTGGACAGCCCTAGAGATTTTTATGAGCATGACATGCAGGGTATTGTTAATCACTGGGGGGAAAAA
>PPHD01011695.1:0-18627 GCA_002909625.1 Bambusicola thoracicus
AGCCCTGCTGAATGGCCACGATGTGGGCAAACACTCTGTACTGTCCCTGGCAGGACCCTGTGCTCTTCACTGGCACCCTGCGGATGAACCTGGACCCCTTTGACCAGTACACTGATGAGGAGGTGTGGAAGGCCCTCGAGCTAGCTCACCTGAAGGCATATGTGCAAGAACTTCCTGAGAGGCTGCAACACGTTGTGAGCGAGGGAGGGGAGAACCTGAGGTGAGCCAAAGAACTGAAGCATGCCCCGCTCCCTGCCCTTCTCCTGGGCCAAGGAGGGGGCTGCGGTAGGGTGAGGGGCTGAGACTGGCACCCTCCGTTTACCTGGTAACTCACATCCCCCACCTCCTCTCAGTGTTGGGCAGAGACAGCTCGTGTGTCTGGCCCGGGCCCTTCTCCGCAAAGCCAAGATCCTCATCCTGGATGAAGCAACAGCAGCTGTGGATCTGGAAACTGATCACTTAATCCAGACAACAATCCGGAGTGCATTTGCTGACTGCACTGTGCTGACCATCGCCCACCGTCTCCACACCATCATGGACAGCAACAGGTACAATGGGGCTCAGGGCCTCTGCGGTGGGGAGAGGCGGCCAGTAGCACACGCAGGGATGCAGCCAGAGGGGCAAAAGGGGTTGCAGTGCCCGGGACAGCAATGTACAGCTTCTGGGAGTGCAGAACAGAGGAGGGGAAAAATGGTCATGCATTAGTTATGCCTTTGGGGGGAGTACTGTTTTCGGGACCCTCTACAGCAGCAGGCCACAGAGGGGTTGACACCAAATACATTTCACCATCCAGCACAGAGATGAGAGCTGTGAGCTCACTGAGAGGTGAACTGCCTACTGTGGTTGTAGAAGGAACACACTGGTGGGGCTGCAGCGCTGGTGCCAGCAGCACTATCAGCTTTGACTGCTGGAGCTCAGGTGTTCTTATTGCCCACTGCCAGGGTGATGGTGATGCACGCAGGGAAGATTGTGGAATTTGACAGCCCCGAGAAGCTGCTTCAGAAGCAGAGCGTCTTCTCTGCAATGGCGAAGGATGCCGGCATCACAAACACAGAAACCACCACGCTGTAGGTGGAATAGAACAGCATGCAGCTTGAGTGTGAGCAGCTCTCTCCTGCTGGGACTCACCAACCTGGCACCTGGATCTCCCTGCAGCTGGACTGCCCAAGACTTTGTTTCTACAGCTGTGGAGAGAGTGACTTCTTGAGTTGGCAGGGACAGAAGATATGGACTTGAGCTGTTACCTGCTGCTATACCCTGGCAGCTGTGCACAAAGGTCTTGAGCTACATAATTTACAGAGAAGAAAGTTATGTCAGGCAGGGAGACCATGTACCCACCAGGGATCCAAGTTTTTGTACTCTGATATGCCAGGGGAACCGAGCTGAGAGATGCTGTAGCACTACCGAATGAAATTTGCAGTATAATCCAAGTGAATGTTATAATTTATTTACCTCTTGTAACCGTTTCTACTCTTTCTACTAAAAGTCTGATTTTAAGGTATGCTAAATAAACCTCAGTTCAGCTTTAAGCCTGGCCAGTGTGTGGAGGGAGGTGGTACAAAGGTTATGCAAATAAATGTTGGGGGAAGTCCAAATCAGGTGGTACAGATGGACCCAGGCCTCTGCCCCAGCCATGAACTCTGGCAGCGGAGGTGGAAGAACCTTCTCAGTGGCTGCAGCTCCCCTTGATTGCAATGCAAATGAATAAGGCAGTCCCTGAGGCTACTATAAGCACTACTGGGGCAGCCCACATAAGCCACAGAAGTGTGGGCACATATGCATGATGCACCGACATGCAAACTCATACCACACACATAAAACATAGTGGTTACCATACAAACCCTCAACCCTTTGTTCTTAGGCATCGAGCCAAGAGCTGCAGCACTGATGGAGACTGTGTGCACGCTGTGTACCTGCATGGACAGAGTACAGCAAAACCCTTCCCCTTGGTCGGTGGCATAAAGGATGTGAACCACACACAACCTGGCCGTGTCATGTAACACAGCAGCCAGAGAGGGCAGTGCAATCTATCTTTGTCTAGAGAGAGGCATCACTGCCTATAGCAGGGAGGTTGGAACTACATGATCTTAAAGGTCCCTTCTAACCCAAACCATTCTATGATTCCATGATCTTAATGAGGACTCCACTGAAATGTAACTGGCCCTGCAGGGCCCACATGAAGACTGAGCTTTGCACACTCAGCCTCCTCACACACCAAGCATTCCCCATCTCTACCCCAACATTTGCACAGGTGCTTCCTACATACAAGGGCAAACCTTTATTTAAGGAGCAGCAGTACAGGGGACACAAACACTGCCCCAAGGAGAAAGGAGCTTCCTTCCTTCAGGTCATGGCAGTAGCACATAAGACACAGTACCCCTGCAAAGGCACAGCATCCCTCCCAGAACATAAGCACCATCTCCGGTGCCCTGCAGCATGCACATGTAAGGCACTCCTGGTCAGAGCCCACAAAAAAGAGGCTGCAGGACAGCCAGTGCTTTACCTTTTGTCTTGCTCCAGAGGAGCCATGTGGGCATGCCAGAACAAAGAGGGGGTCCTGGACACTGGAGACAGTATGGAGACAAGGCAAGATGGTGTTCAGAACCTACAGCTGGTCTGGGAGGCAAGCGCCTAATGGCTGCTGCTAGCAGCAGAGCTTAGAGGCACCCCAGCTCCAGGAGACCAAGCACATGGACACAGTATCCACTGGGGCTCTGCTGTGGGTGCTCCTGGAGGCTGGGCTCACTGTGGAGCTGAACTACTCACAGCAATCCTCAGAGCAGCTTCCTCTGGCCAGAACAGACATTGCCAATCTGGGGTCCTGCACAGTCAAGGCAGGACCTGCTGCTGCTAAGGCACAGAGAACATGTTCACAAGGCTCTAGGCTGCTTTTAACACTATTTGGCTAAGGATGGCCTCAGCAACAGTCTTCCACAATTTAAATCCACAGCTCCTCAGCCTTGGTCTAGCCATTCTCCCCTGGGCCACAGCCCCATTCTGCTCGTGGCTGGAGGATAAAACAGCACAGGGCGACAGCAGCTGGCCCATGCCCTTAGGCAAAGTGCCTGCTGCTATGCCAACCCACCTTCCCTCTTTCCCACAGCACAGCCTCATCCCCATGGGTCAAGCAGTGGAGGCTGTGGGCCCCCAGCAGTCCTGGTAGGCATAAGGCACAGGGTGGGGCCTCCTGCCCCCCCAGCCTCACGTGTACTCTGTCTTCCGGATGTAGCTGGAGGGCACGTAGCCCTGCTTGCCGTGTGCCTCAGCCAGCCACCACTCCCGATTGCCCGTGATGTCTTCAAACTGCAGGATCCTGAGTCTCTGGTTAGCTGACACACTCAGCTCATTTGTGTTTCGGCCTTTGAAGGTGTAGAGAGCGTAATAGACCTGTTGGGCAAAGGGAGGTGTCGGTTGGACAGGCACTCAGCATGTGCTACATGGCACAGGCTGTGCACTGAGATTTGCTGAAAACCAACACACGGTACTGAGTTTTGGCCTGTGTACCCAAAGAGCAGCAGACCCAGCCCAGCCTCTCCCAGAGCAGTCCCCATCTGTCCACCTCCACTTGCAACCTTGTTCTGTGCATATCTCATCAGGACAGAGAAGTCTCTACCTCACACCTCTCTCCCTGGTCATGCCTGCAGAAGATGACTCAGCCTCTACACAAGTGAGGGTCTCAGCATTCCCACCCCAACCCCCAGCTACCTCAGGGCTCACCTGGTTGCCTTCTGACTCGCCGCTTTCAAGCCCAGAGTCTCTGTCCTCCACTAAGGATGCAGACCTAAGATGTGCTTTGGTGGGGTGCCCATTGCGAGGGCTGGGGCTGTAGCCTGGCTCAGGTCGGCTGTAGCGGCGTGGAGATGTCACCACTCCGGTCTCCAGTGAGGCTGTCCTGTCACCAGAGCTTGGGGAGTCCATCTCCGAGGGGGACTGTGGAGAGTGGCACAGCTCTCCCAGTGAGGCAGAGTCCTGGGGGGGTTTATGAGTGAAGGCCACGGCTGCCCTGCCGGGGCTTACGGTCAGCGTGGTGCTGCTGTGGGGAGAAGAGCCGCTATGCTCAGACTCATTGGAAGAGTGGCTGCCCACTGAGACATCTGACTGGCTGCGGCGTGGGTTGTAGGGCTTCAGAAAGGAGCTGTACACAAAGCCTTTGGTCACTGCAGAGAGGGAGAGAAAAGGAGCTCAGATCAAAGATCAGGAGAAGCAGAGAAGTAATGTAGCAAGCACCGAAGGCAGAGAGCAGCCACCTACCCCCATTGTCTATGAGCCAGCGATTCTGGCTGCCCATGGGGTCCTTCTTCTTGATGACACCCACAATGTCTCCCTCCAGCAGTGAGACATCCAGGTCTTGGGCAGCATTGAAATTGCGATCTGCCTGGAAAAGACTATCAGGGGGATAGCGGGCCAGGAGGGCTGTTCGGAGGTCATCTGACTGCAGGACATAGCTGGGCTGTGGAGGAACAAGGCAAGCATGAGTGGTTGTTCCAGGATACCAGTGAGCCCTGACATGGGGTACACGCGTGACTCACCAAGGCACCGAGTGGCTGCCGTCGAGCAGACTGACGCTCCATGGTCTTTCTCTCAAAAGGCTTCCTGGGAACTGCCTGTGACTCTGGGAAGAAGGTGAAGGCCTGGAGCTGCTGAAGGACTTGACTGTGCTCTTCCTGGAAGATGGCAATGAGGTTCCCCTCCCGGCCAGACGCCTTCAGCAACTGGAACCAGAGCAGAACCAGAGCAGTTAGGTGAAGGCTGCTGGTGAATGTACCTATCACGCCAATCCCCCACCAGACAAACCCTTGTGCAGAGATCAGCACTGCACTAAGCCTGGAGTGCTGGCTGTGATCCAGGAACCCACCGACAGCAGAGGTCTCAGCTCCTCCAGGGCCAGGCGCACAAAGTCGCAGTGTGCCTCAGCATAGCCCCGCACGCAGCTGGCAAACAGCTCCTTGGCGAAGTGCAAGAACTTGGGCAGCTCATCCAGCAGCTGGGCATTGAGGGCCTCGTAGTTGTTGCGGGCCGACTGCAGCTCCTCCAGCGTTCGCTTATCCTTCAGCTTCTCCGCTCGCTCTGTGCAGTTGTGGAAGTCGAGGAGCTTGTCAAAGCGTTTCTGCACCAGCTTGTGGGGCCCTACAAACATGCTCAGCAGCTGGTTCAGGGGTGAGATCACCAGCCGTTCTGTCCGCTCTTTCTGGTAGGTAGAGATGCAAGGAGAAGGTGAGATTAGGTGCTCACTTCTGTCAAGCTGAGAACACCAGCAGCCCACCCTCTGGTACACAACTTCTCCAGAACAGCACAGTGTCCATATTCATGATAGCACCCCACCAGAGCTCTAGAGGTCCTTTCCAACATGAATTACATTCAATATCCTACAGACATGTGCCAGCACAGAAAATACTACAGGAAGGAGCTGAAGGCTGCAACACTTCAGGTATGCCTGAAGACAAATGCGTACCTAACAGACATGCTCAAGGCACATCCAAAACCCACAGCTACCAAAGCTTTCAGGAGACAGGAGATGAGTAGGGGGTGCTTGCACCTCTCCCAGACAGCATCACTTGCACAGCCAATCATGGGTGGGAGGGCTCCAGGGGGTGCCTGCAGCACACAAGGACACAGGCTCACTCACAAAGTTGGAGAACAGCTGGTCGCTGATGAGTCGGTTCACTTTCTGGAACTGCTCCAGGTCCCCACTGCCTTTCTCCATGCACAGGTCCCACATGCTCACTGCTGCTATTGCCTTCATGCAGGCCGACTCCTGCACCAGAGACAAGCAGTCAGCACACCATGCTTGCTGCCCAGGAGAACAGAGCTCTCAGAGCAGGCTCAAGATTCTAGGGCAGCCCAGACCTCGAGGCCAATACCCAGGCAGGGCTGAGGGCAGAAGCACTGGTAAGTGGCATCATATCCAGACTCACCCGAACGTGCTGCAGGTAGAGTGAAAGGTCCCTGATGAAGGACTTGATCAGCCGCTCCTGCATCCGGAAATTTTTCTCTGTCTCCTCAAAGGCTTCATCCTTCAGCTGTGAGAGAAAAAGGCTCAAGGGAGGCAACACAGGACACTGCCACCTCTCAGAGTGTGAGATGTGGGGCCTCCTGCCCACAAACGAGGGAGCAGAGGTAGATGGTTCAGACCCTAAGCTCACTGCCTTGACTGACTGACTTGCCTCACTGACCTGAATCAGAACTACCCATCAAGAAAGGGATGTGGGGAGCCAGCAGGTACCACCACCTCCTCAAACATAATGGGGTATCAGCGCACTTGGTAGCTGATGCACATTACCTGGGGTGCAAAGCCTGTGAGATGTTTGAGGTGGCTGCTCACACGGTTGGATTTCTTGATGATAGAGTGGAAGTTGAGCTTGGAGATCTTCTCCATGAGGCTGTCCTCATCCCCTTTCCGGTACTTAAGCACTACAGAAATTGATGTAGAAATTAGAAAACTTACCAGCACAACATCTGTGTCTTACAGTGCCTCATCAACACTTGCCTTGCTGGCTCTTCCCTAAGCCTCTGTGATCTCAAGTGTTCCGTGTATCACATAATATTGTTTTGTGTTGTGTTCTATCATATGTCAACTCAAAATCCAGCACTAGACCACCTGTAATTCCCTTGCTTGGCTCTGGATACATCACGCACTTTGCAGATGCAACACTGTGTACCACTAGTGTAAGATGACATTTACTCTCTCTGTTTAGCCTCAGGGCAGCAGCAGTGAAGATACTCTGTCAAGCCTGGGTTCCCCAGTTCAAAAAGGATGTGGGAAAACTAAAACTCATGATCCCTTCCAGTCAACAGCTCTGTAATTCTGTCCTGTCTACAGATACACCTTCAAACTCATTCTCCAAGTCTCAGTAAGACAGAGACTACCCTGACAGACTGATTCCCTACTTGTATTCTTCAAAATTCAGTTTTCAACATTAAACAGACATTGTTTTGTCTTATCCTTTCTTGTTCAGCAATTGCATGCATTTCATATCACCGTATCACAAGAAATATCTCCTGTCAGATGTGTACTGCATTATCCTCTACGTACTGTGCTTCACGTGTAGCTTTTTAAATGCAATTCTACTACACTGCTGCTCAGATCAGAGTCTACTGGGGACAGATTCCCTTCATGCTTGCACAGCTGACAGACTCCAGTGTCAACACACTGACTCCCCAGCTCCTCACCGAGGTCCTTTCGACGCTTGTACTCATTGATGTTGACATTGATTTCTTTGACCGCAAGAACAGCAGCTGTGAGTGGTGCCTTGTCAGGGTGAGATTCAGGGGTGGCACTCAGCAGCTCCATCAGCAGCAGGGGGTACCGCATCACCCTTTGTACTGGCTTGATGAGGAATGAGCCCAGGTTAATGTAGTTTGTGCAGCCCCTGGGAAGTTGGGACAAAGATGAACCAGATTTCAGTCCAGCTCTATCATGCAAAGTCTGACTCCTTGAACCAACCCCAACCACACCCAGAGGACCAACATGTCCAAATCTACTGTACTTCCTAAGTCAGGCCACCCTCATCTTCAAACCCACAGCACTCCCACACCCCTAGTGACCTCAATCAGCCCCAGGTTTCTAGACCTTGCTCATACCAGGTTATCTTTCCCACCCAGGATCCTCTCCATTACCAGACCCCCTGTGAAACCCCGCACAGGCACAGCCTAAAAGGTACCAAAGTTCCACTTGCCTCACACTGTTCCACCATCTGACTGCCAGACCTGACCTTCAGTGTAGGGCAGACTGACCATGCTCAGCTCTGCAACCAGCACAGGGCTCTCCTGCCTCCTTGGGGCTGACGGCTCCCCAAACCAGTTTTCAGCCCAAGATCCCCCCTCACCATCTGCCTGTATAGACCAAGCAGCACTGGTGGGGCACCCAGACATGCACCAAGCTGGTGGTAGGAGGTGAGTCACAAGGGAGCAGCCAGGCCAAGACAGACAAGCATGGATTAAGATGAAGGAAGCACTTACCACTCACTGTACAGGCTCCTGACGGCCCACAGAGTGCCAAAAAGCAAAGAAAAGCAACAAGTTAATAGTGTGGTAGGCGTGCATTCCCACAGCCAGCACTCTTGCCCCCTCCTGCAGTGACACTGCCATGGCAGCCCTATCCCAGAGCCACGGCAATCGCTGAACCAGGCAAAGTGGCTCGTTCCTTTGCTGGTCATGGTGGCAAAGGACTCAGGGAACAGGAACTCTCAATCCAGGACACACTGCCTTCTCCATACTTTGGTGGCCCTACAGGTGTAGGCCCAGCACATGTCCTGTGGGGCAGCAGGCTATCACTGAAACAAAACCCCTTTTCATTTGAACCTGGAGCCTTGTCACCTACATGGTGACATAACTAGCCCCAGTTCTGTCACCAATTGAACTGTCTGAGCACTGCTGCAGAGCAGCAGGGATGCTGGAAAGCAAACCCTCTAACCCAGCTTGGTAGCCACCACAGTCCAAGGTTCCAACCTGAGGCTATCCAGCAGGTCCATGAGTAGCTTCTGGATCTTCTCATCCTTCTCATATGTTTCCAGCAGTGCAATGGCCTCGTCGTGGTTCTGGCAATACACCCTGTAAACGTTCTCCAGCTCTGCACGCTGTGCCAGGAACACCGGCCCTGCATACAGCAGCAAAGTAGGACTTCAATGTTTCCAGTACTGTTGTCTCCAACAGCCATGGCGCATTCATGGCAAGATGCCCCATGACTCCCTACCACACCCACAGCTTGAGAGGACAGTGCTAACAGAGCACTCAGGGTGCATGCCCACACATCCTTCATGCTTTACTGTCACTGCAGGCCAAGTATTGGGGGCAGAAGGGAACAGAAATGGGAACGGTGCATGAAAGGTCTGCTGAGGCTGAAGCCTACTATGATAACCAAAACATGTTTGCTCAAACTTTGATGGGATAGTCTAACTAGCTGAAGAGCCCCATAGGAGCTCCAAAAGCGACCAGAAGAGACACCTCAACTGTTCCAGTTTTCCAGGAGATGACTGGTCACTAGCAGTGAGTGCCATGGGGACAGCAGAGGCAAAGGCTGCCCTGGAGCTGAGCAGTGAAAGCTGGCAGTGCAGGTGTGAGGAGGGGGGCTTGCTTTAAGGAAGAAGTCAGGGAAGTCTATAGACAACATGTATTTCTCAGCACAGTGACACAGATTTGCTGCAGGGCTGATGAGCACTGACAAGGACCAACGGGGAGGAAACTCTCTCATCCATCATTTAAACTGCCCTGTTCTACCACCCCACTAGCAAATCTCATCCCAAACTGCTGAGAAAAGGCAACAGAAGAGTTCATACCGATGGAATCTGAAGACTCCAAGGTAGACAGCAGCTGCTTAGAGAAGCTAATCACCACTTGGATGTTTCCAAAAAGACCCTCAAAGTCTACATTCAGAACCTGGAGAGAAAGAAGAGAGAAGTCTCAGATGGGAGAGCATCCCATCCAGCCAGACACAATAGCATCTTCCCCTTGTCCTCCTGCAACCTTCAATCAGCCCTTAGCTCCCCAGCAACCACTCAGCACAACCTGCTCCCACGACAATGACTTCTGCATTCACTCCCTTATTCTGCTGCACACTGAAACTCTTACTCCTTTTGTGTCCTACCAAATGCAGTCTCCTCTGCTTTCCCAGCAATTTCATCCAAGGGAGTGTCAGATCATCTGACACTCCCTTTCTTCCCCTCAATTCCAACACCATGCCAAGATCCTGTATCTTCTTTTTCCAGACAATGAAATTAACCCACAAACCAAACGAATAGGAACAACAGTTCCCATCCTGGGAAATGAATCTGTGACACTTGCTGCTAGGTTTCTTGCTCTCAGCAACAGCAAGAACACAGCAGAATCCCAAAATTGATGGCTTATTCCTATGACTGCACAGCGCAGTGAAAAACCACCCTGCTGTTCCTAGAGTAGCCGAATGTCCCCTGTGGGTTTCAAGAACAAAGTAGACTGTATCTTTACTCCACCCCACCAGCACCACCTTATAGCCTTCCCCCACGTTCCTACCTGTGCCTGCTGAAGGGGCACCATGATCCTTTCCACACACATCTCCAGGTCTCGGACGTAGTCTCTCTCTGTCTGGAGCAGTTCCTCAATAACCTTGGACCTCTTCTCCAGCATCCTGTGCTCTGGGCTCTCAGTAACAGCTGAGGATGTCTCCAGGGATGGCGTCTGAGAGGACAGGAGGGTCATCTCTGCAAGATAAGCAAGATCAGCATCCTCTAGTAACATCTGGCCCAACTCTTGCATGGCAAGGACAGGAGGCATGCAGCACCTCCGAGATGACCAAACATGATGATCAAAGAGCAGGGCCAGCAGGACTGCTCCCACAGCCTGCCTTAATTATCAGTACCCGCACACTGTACTGGGGCCTCACAGTGCTGAGTGCTGCAGGACAAAGACAGCTTGCAGTCAGGTCCTCTCTGCCCCAAGCCTCCGAGTACCAGGAGCCAGAGCTGCCTCCTGCTCATTGTGGTAATCCAGATACTCCCCGGACACTTCCCTGCTGCTCCTGGCAGCAACAAAAACCTGCTGCAGGTTGTGAGTCCACCCAGGCCCCAACACCCTGATGCTCACCACTCCTACCCATCCCCTAACCCTGCCACCCTCCCACCCCAAGCAGAGGAGCTCCCCACCTGTGCCCTGGCTGGGGCCTGGCTATGGCTGCTGTCCTTGGGGCTGGGAACAGGGTCTCCATTCTCTAGCTCCGGGGCATTTCCATCTGAATAGCCGAAAAGGCCTCCAGGCACCCACAATGGGGCTGCAGGCAGCAAAGCCTGGAGCTGGAGCATGACCAGAAGTGCCGTGTGGGGTTCAGAAAGCCATCGTCGGCAGCCGGGAGGCTCAAAAGTGGGGTGGAAGTGATCAGGATCCGTACCTGGCACTGGGCCTGAGCCCTGGCGAGGCTGTGGGCAGCAGGCAGGCAGCGTGGGCACACACCGGGGCAGAGGTATGGGGTGGCCGCATGCATCCCATACTGACAGCAGTGGTACCAGTCCTGGGAGAACCCCGCGTCCCCAGCACAGCTCAGGGACAGCCCCAGGCCAGGGCCACCGTGCCCTTGCAACAGCCTCAGGCAAACCGCTGTGGGCAGTGCAGCACAGGGAGCCCTGCCACAGGCTTGGGGCACGCTGGCGGCTCTACATCCTCATCCTCTCTGTCCCAGAGCCGGGCTGCTGGCTTTCCTCCTGGTTTTCTGTCCCACCTGCAGCTCCTCGGCTCAGCCCAGCCCCCTCTTGTTTTCATTCAGGTTCAGAGACATTTTATCCCAGCGGATTCCTGGGCCCCAGCAACTTTCTGCTCCACCTGCCTGCTGCTGAAAGCATGTGCCCTCTGGCCCGAGAAACACAGCACCAGCTCCCCATCTTCAGCCACACAGCCGTCCCAGCCAGGCTCTGACCCATGAACTCAGCTCCCCCGCACTGCACTGCTGTTTTGCAGAGCTGGTACTTGCTTGCAGCACACCCATCCTGTGACTTTAGGCCACTGGCCGATGTGACGAATGCTCATCAACTCCCACACGTCCCCAGCTGCTCCGTATCACAGGGATTTCATCAGCTGTGGGCAGACCCCCCCAGCTCTGCTACTTGTACAAATATTTTTGCAGGATTTTACATTTACTGCTTACATTTGCACAGCATCTGCAAAGCCTGGGTTACAGACCAGGCCCTATCTGTAGGGTCCTCTACAAACACCACAGGGATGTGCTGCCCCAGACATGGTGCCTGAAGGCTGAAGAGGACAAAAAAAAGGAACAGAAGGGACAAAGAAACACTCAGATAATGGGGTCTGCAGCAAGCAGCTCCCAAAGAGCAATGAAACAGAAACGGCAACTGAGTTATGTTGGATGTTTGTTTGTTCAAGAAATGGTATTTGTTTGGCAGGAAAGCACACTGAAGTGGAAGAGCAACATGGAAGAAGCAGGTAGGTGTTAATGTGAATGTAAAACAGGTGAGTGAAACCAAGGGCAGGTGGGGTGTGAGCTGATACTGCCCTGAAGGAGCTGACAAAGCACAAAGAGTTGCCCAGGAAGTTGTGAAAAGGACCGTATTCAACAACAGCCCCGTGCAGCAGACAAACAAATCAGTGAGCTGTAGAGGGAAGGGAGCCACAAAGATCAAACCCCGCCCCTGGGAAACATTACATTTGATTCAAGATTAAATGGGAAAGATTAAATTAACCACAGCCAAATATCTGAACCGTCCATTTATCCATATGCAAAACGACAACGACCCAGATGAAACTTCACACAAAATGTCCCAGACTTCACTGTATTGCCAAACAATCCTGCTGTGCACTCAGCCGCAGCCATCTGGTGGCTGCAAGAGACTGGGACTGCAGGGAAGCCCCTACTTATGCCAAGCAGGTCCCTGGATCCTCACTGTTGGCATTCCCAGCAGCAGCTCAGTGCCACACAGCTCGGCTCTGGCTCTGCGGGGCTGGGCACCAGGCACAGCACACAGCACTCAGCCCTGCCCCAAGCAGGGAAATCCCCCTTTGCACCCACACCCTGCACCGGTTCCAGCTCAGAGAGAGGAGCTGGGGATGCCTGGCCCTGCAGCTGCTCCTCACGCTCTGGCCAGCAAACCCTGAGCAACTCAGAGAGCACCCCGGGGCAAGTGCCTGATGCTCGAGACTTCCAGCTCCAAGCTCTGACACCTTTCCCGTGCAAGTCTCAAATCCCCCTCTGAGAGAGGGAAAGGAGAGTCTTCCCTGCCCAAGTTTTCAGCACATAACGGCCATCGAGGCGGCCTGCCTGACCTGGCGAAGCTGTCTGCCAGATCCACCCACTTACACTGTCAGTGTTTCCATTATTTTGCCTGTGACTTCTGAACACTCAAATTAATTCCCCTCTGGCTTTCTTGCTCTGGATATTTCAAGACATATTGAAAAACACGGTGATGCTACAGCCAACTCTCCTACAATCCTTGCTGTTGATCACCAGTCCAGCATCCTCCTCCAGCCACGAACTCAAAACGCTATCCCACTTATTTAAACACTCAGAGCTCAAAGACTCAAAACACACAATTTGTTTTTAATACTTTACACTTCCACCTCATCTGTCTTTCTTACAACCTGTTTCTAACAGATCCCCATTTCACCCCACAGATGCTCTGTTTGGATGTCACCTCCCTGCCCGTGCCACCAGCACCAGAGGCCCTCACACAGCACAGCTGGACTGGTCTCCGTTAGTTTGCAGGAATGCAACTGGTATTTCTAATGAAGCCACCAAATTCCAATCCAGTGACCGATTTGTGTTTACCCATGACACAGATGCTGAAAGAGCATTCAGAAACACTCTTCCAAACACACTGTTCTCAACCACAATTCTTAGAGACTCAAGTCCTGCTCATTTGAAGCTCCTGCAGGAGCTCTGCAATCCGTATCCCTACATTTAAACCTCTAACAACTTTTTTTTTCCTATTCCCTTTGGTGCTTTGGTGACAAATTAACTCTGTGCTGCTTTGACAGGCTGTGCTGGTCTCCCACCAGAGCCGCTGGTGCTGACACACGGGAGGCCCAACAACAACACTGGAGAACAGGCCGCGTGGTGCTGAGGTGGAGCGCACTCCCACCTCACCCTGCCCATGGAGACCATGATTTTAATATTGCAATCACACAGCTCACCCTGCTCAGCTCAGAAGCTCACCGACAATATTCCAATCAACAAAAACAGCCAGTTCTTGCAACCCAAGCTGCGAGCGCACACACAGCCTGAGCTTTTACCCTCCTTCACTGTGGGAGTTGATCCACGTGCACCAGACCCAACAGGATTCACATCCATCACGCGCTTCTCATCGGGGCTCACCTGCCAGCATCCCCCGTCACACCGTGCTCCCACTGCTAACCCAGTCCAGGGAGGGCCGTGCTGTCCATCGGCTGCTGCAGCTGGCTCTGCCCCTGACTCCTTCAGGAGGAGGGTGACTCAGAAAGCAACAAAGAAGGGCCAGCTCCCAGGCCAAGCTCAAGGAGCCCCAGTGCTGAGGACAAGCCCTGTGCAGCCCCACTCAGCACTACCCTCTGATTTTGTCCTGCAAGAAAAGCCCAGCCTTGGGCTCACAGCTCAGCACAGCCAAGCAGTGACTAAGGACAAAACAAACCAGCTGCAAATATTTGAAGTATGTGGACGCTGGGAGGGGAGGGGTTACTGCCTCGCAAGAGAGGAGAGGGGATGAAACTAGGGCGGGGAATAATTAATCTGAGGGAAAGGCTAAGCTCCCTGCCAGGAGCAGGATCTGGCTGGGGTGGAAACTCACTCTGGATTTATATAGTGAGCCCATAACAGAATATATCCACTGCTCTGAAAGGAACAGACTAAATATACTGAGTATTTCACTTCTCCCTGGGAGCAGTGACAGAAATCCAAACCCTAAGGATGAGCTGAAGAGGAACAGACTGGGGCACTTCTCCAGGGCTACCAGGACTCATCTCAAAGTTGCTTCACCTGGAACCCACTGGTTCCCTCTGAGGTCCTCTGGTGAAGGTGAAACTGCAGCAAAGCACATGCCTGAGCCTTGGCGGAGGACTGGGCTCACGAGATGCTCACTGGCAGACAGGTGAGGAGCCCTGGGAGGGATTCACATGGCCTTCCTGGGAGAGCCCCCTCCCAGCTGCCCTTAAGACTGGTGGGATCCACATGCCTCCTGACTGTATTCCTCTACCATTCACTCCAATGCTGAGCAGAGCATCAATAAAAATGATTGTGAGCAAAAAATACCACCACCAACAACAAAAGAATGGAAATTGAAAGGCCTTTAAAATGGTATTTTAAGCACATGATCCAAACAATGCTATGCAATCAAGGAAGAGAACAATAACGACGGGTCTGCTTCAGCAAAAGCAGCAAATGTAAACATATACATGAATGAATACAGAAAAACAGACAAATAAACACCAGAAACTGTAAAAGACAGAAAAATGAGAAGGAAGATACCAGAAAAGATTAATGGCAGAAATAAGAATTCAAGTTTTCGTTTCAAATGAAGGAAAAAACGTGCTACTTTATAATCCAACTTTATTTCCACTCAGGACAAGAGAAAGCCTTTCAATGATCTAATCCCACTAGCAAGGGGAGAGAGTACAATTCTTGATAAGTTTGATGAAAAAGGCAGAATTATATGGTAAATATTCTGCCTCTTCCCATTTGAAAAGCAGGAGAAAGACCTTGCAAATTAGCATCTCTTGCCTGTGGACAGCATCTAGAAAAGAAGGCGCTTCCAATGAGATTCTCCAGGGACTGTGTTTAGAGTTGGTTCCACATAATATTTTCAAAGTAAATGGAAAAACCACTGCTGTTCTGTAGAGAACCAAACATCGATTCTGTATGATCACAAATAAGGATGCTGCACACTAATCACTAACAAAGCCAAGGTATTTTGAACACGACAGAATTACTCAAACCAACAAGTTTAATGCAGAAAAAAATACCATCAACTAAAAAGCTCTCATTTAGCAGATAAAGGCTGGGGGCTGAAAGCTGAAAGGCAACACATCAGCATGCAAAACATTCTAGAGTGAGGACGAGTATGCAGCACCAGCACAACAGGAGGGGTCTCCCCTCGGAACAGTGGGCAGACACATCCAAATCTTATCTCAGAGATGCTTTAACCAAAGAGCTGCCACTGTGCTGCACTGCAGAGTTCCCCAGGCCCAGCTGGGAGTTATCTGGTTGCTTCCTCAGACAGAGCTCCCGCAGGCAGCCCCTGCCCCATTCTGAGCCTCCCTGAGCTCTGCTCCCAGCCCCTCCTAGCTTCCCTGCTGCCCTTTGAACGTCCTGGCACCACAAAACCACTCCCTTGCCCTGGGGACGAGACTGAGCAAAGTCCCACCTACCAACACAGTGCAGAAATGCAGCCTCCGGAGCCTGCTGAATCAAATACCTCCAGAGAACAAATTTCACTGTAAGCTGATAGCCAGCCACAGCCTGCAGCCCTGCACTGCACTGCACAGCACTGCAGCTGCTGCACTGCCATGCTGTACTTTGCGCTCCAACCTCCTCCAAGGACAGCACATGCCTGGCTGCCTGAGACAGATGCCAGCAGAAAGGGTACAGCTGCAAACAGGTCCTCAGACATACATCTGTCCAACACAAAGGGCTCCTTCACTCATTTCACCCAGCCCCCACCACCCTGCAACGAGAGGCCTAACCCCACAAAGTTGTGTGCATCCCCAGGCTTTCCTGGGGGACTCTGCTGCCTCAGCACAAGGGCAGGGTTAAGGAATGCCCAAGGCCACCGCACCGACACCTCCCAAGCATTTCTCTGCATACCTTGCTTCTCCTTCCTGGTCTGTACAAATTCTGAGCGCCGCAGGGTGCTGGGAGCTGTCCTCCTGTACAAACTGTTTCTCTGCAGTGAAGAGCCTGTCCTGCTCTCTTCTTTGGCCTCCTGCTCCCAGATGTGGCTCCAGTCCGGCCGGCCCGTGCGGACCCTCGAGTGCTCTGCTCCTTCTGGTTCCCCACGGCCATTGCAGCCCATGTGCTGTATCCCTGACTGTCTGCAGCGGGGGTCTGACCCCAAGCTGGTGCTGCTGTCTCCTGAGGACCAGGATGTCAACAAGTGAGCTCCATGACCTCCAGACGGATCACTGCAGTCCATGGCACAACCTTTCAGCTGCCTGTGCTGCTCAGCATCTCCATGATCCTCCAGATCCCTGATGTTTACATACTGCCTTTCCTGCTCTCTAAATTCCTCAGAGCCTCCAACCTCTCTATGCCACTTTTTCCTTTCCCTACCTACATGATAACCTCCATCTTCTCTATGCTGCCTTCCCCCTTCCCTATATCCCCTGTCCTGCCTACATCGCCTTTCCCTTTCCCCACAGTATCTTCCATCCCCATTGTAGTCCCTAGGATCTCTGTCCTCATGCCACCTTCTGCCTTCCCTGTACTCTCCAGGGCCTCTGCCCTCTCTGCACCGCCTTCCCCCCTCCCTGCCCTCCCCAGGCCCTCTGTTCCCCCTGTACTGCCCTTCTCCCACCTCAGGATTGCAGCCTCTGTACTGAACACCCTCCCTCTCATTCACCCCACAGTTTCCGTCCTCCGTAAATGGGCTTTTGCCTTTCCAAACACCGTCTGCTCTCCTGTAGTCCATGTACTGGTTATCCGCCTTCCAAAAGCCTTCACAGTCTCCATTCACGCTCCATCCATCTACAGAGATGCCCTCCCCTCTTCTGTCACTGTCCCAGCCTCTGTCTGTTCCCCTCTTCACCCTGGGTCTCTCATTCCAGCGACTCTCGCTGTGCAGGCCGGCGATGTCCCCTCTCCTTGCAGCACAATCTTCATATTCCCAGCTGAGGAGCCGGGGCTTCTGCCTTGGGTCCTCTGTGCCATGTTCTGTCCCAGGATAAGAGCACATCGTCCTGCTGGGATGCAGCCCCCTTTGCTCCCGATCCCTGAGCCTACATTGGGGCTGAGGCCTCTTCTCCCTCTGCTCTGGCGTTTCCTTCCCAGGTGCAACGCAACGCAGGCAGCGCTTCCTGAAACCAGCCAGCAAAGGTAGGAAGAGGCGCGTGCCCAATCGCCTCCAGCCCCAGCCTCCTCCACCTGCTGCCCAAGCTAATCAGTAACCAGTTAGGAGCAGGCTTCCACCGCTCAAACCGGCTCCACTGCTTTGGCAGAACCTGCAGCCTCCCCATGGGCCGCAGGAGGCAGGGAAAAGGAGAGCAGTGGGGCATGAGGAGGCCCTGCCTTAAGACCAACACCCCCAGGGAAGGGAAAGGTGCGTGTGACATTGCGGGGAGCCACAGAGCAGATAGCGGGTACCAGATCTCCTTCCCTTGCCTCCACACTCCTGCCAGTTCCAGCAGGCAGCACGCAGCCTGAACATCATAGCCTGGCAGAGGCTGGGCTCTGCTCCATGCCACCTGAGAGAAACCAAAGCCCTCAGGCTTCACTTCTAACCTGATGTTGAACCATCCTTCTTCCAGCCCTCATCTGCAGCCTCTGGGAAGAGCAGGAGGCAAGCGGCACTGAGGCAGAGCCAAGGAATAGGCCTGCAGGGATGGTCTGGGTTATGGAGTACAAGTCATCTCCAACATATAACTGAAGCTTCCAGGAGGCCAAAGAAACCTGCCCTCCAATAACTCCTTGTACTACAGGGATCAGCACATCCCCAGTTTTCCATATCCCAAATACAGAACTGAAAAAACAAGAGGTGACCACAACATGCCCTGGACAGAGAGGAGAGTCCACGGATGTCACCCACATCTCAGCTTCCCGCAGCTTTGTTAGGTATGCACAACCCATGCTCCATACTCCCAGTTGGGAGAAGACAAAAATAAACCCAACAGACCCTCCTGCTCCAAGTGCAGGAGAATGCGCTCTGTGCTGGTCTGGTCTTTAGCACAACCTCCAGTGTACACACAAGACATGCCCAAGAAGGAACCTCCAGTTTTTAAACATGTTCTAGAAGAACACATACTTTCTGCTTTTCCTTTGATGCACAGAGGAGTTGGGTTTCTCCTACGGTTACTCCAGCCCTACTTTGTGCCCTTAGGTAGGGCATGTATTTACTATAGCATCAGAGAAGCTACTTCCAAACCCTCAGGTCTCTTGAAGGGCTGAAAAATCCTCTGGGACTACCACGGGGCTAACTCAGTGGGCAGGATGTCCCTGCCAGCATGTTAGTTCCTGCCTAAAACTTTCAG
>PPHD01011696.1:0-15685 GCA_002909625.1 Bambusicola thoracicus
TGGAGGCTGATGAGCAAATTTCTTGTAAGACTGGGAAGTACATTTTCAGATTACGAAGGATAGGTGAGCTTGAAAGCTGCTGTTGAGTCCATGCTTCCTTTTAAGTGGGTGGTTTTCTTCAATTTGCAGGCTCTAAAACCTTTAAGGGAAAGA
Source organism: Bambusicola thoracicus (assembly GCA_002909625.1). Lineage (NCBI taxonomy): Eukaryota > Metazoa > Chordata > Aves > Galliformes > Phasianidae > Bambusicola > Bambusicola thoracicus. The sequence continues at coordinate 154 of PPHD01011696.1, forward strand.
TATAAACCATCTTACAGTGATTTTAATCCTCTTTACAACAAGAAATCCTATTAGGCTAGCCTGTGCACATCTAAGAAGTTGGTAGATGTGAGTTTAAAAGACTGTCCCAAAGTGTTTTGGACTTTGGCATGCAAATGCTAAAAACCCTTGATAGAGCAGGGAGTTTAAGGCAGGTCTCCTGATCATACTTCATTCTGCTTAGGCACAATTGGTACTTGACTCCTTCCACCAGTAGAAATGATGGGGCTGGAAGTAGTGGGAGTCCTGACACCAAGCAAGGGAAGTACTCCCTTCTAGTCTGAAGGCAGAACTGTACTGTGGGCAGTTTCCTGTTTGGGGTAGCACAGCTTTTTGCTAACGGTGAAGGCAGTAAGCAGTTAAAGCATTCTTCCTCACCCTTCTTTAAATGAACAAAAGAGAACGTATCCATTGAAAACTACTTGTGCAGAAGAAGGAAAGATGCATAGCAGAAAGCCTTAGGTAAGCTTAGTGCAAGAACTGCTACTTATTCATTGGTAGTCTCATTCGGGTGTTCCTGAAAGCACTGAACTTCCCAGTACTGGAAACCCAAGCAAAGAGTAGCTGGGGTCTGTTCAAAGGAAATGGGACTGTTCCCCAGTTACTGCTGCCAGGTGTTTTCTGACCAGCTGCCAGATGCTGGAGTGGGGCTCCTATGTCAATTGGCCCATCTGCTGTCAATGAGACATCTTGCTATATTGCTGTGTGGAAGAAGTAGATGATACTTCTCTAAGTGCAGAAAAGACCAGGCTCCTTTGTAAGCCAGAGATAGCATGGACAGTATAACATTCCATCCCTAACAGCTTTGCAAATATTTTCTCAAAAGGCATTGGAAGGATTGCACAGGAATGATCTGGAGAACTCCTTCAATGCGATTTGTGAGCACCTGGAAAGTAGAAAAGCAAAGATCCTGGAAGCCATCAGTGACACTGAGAGGAAACAGCTTTCTCAGCTTGAGCCGTGGATAAAAGAACTCGAAGAGATGAAGGATGCTGTCAGCAGTGATGTACGGGAGATGGAGGCTCTGAGGAATCAGAAGGATCCAGTACTCTTCGTTAAGGTACCTAACAACCCTTCCCAGAGACATTGCAGCACTTGGGTTGGCCTTTGTTTGTACTGTGCTAATCCTGCTTTCAAAATGCCTTTTCTTACAGGGTTTGGCAGCAATACAAGCCAGGTAAGCTCTTCACTGGTGGTCTGCTGTTGCACTTCACTGAGCTGCTGATGGCTGACCCTTCCTCGGTCCCAGGCTGTCTGCCCACCTGGCACACAGGGCAGGCCCCAGCTTCCCAGGCTCATGCTGGGCTCACGGCAGCTGCCTGTTTCAGCACACTGACCGCACACTCAGCACCTTTCTTCTTCAGAGACATGGAGAAGCCCCAGAATTTTCACGTGTGGATCTCCACATGTAACATGACTTATTTTCTGAACCATCAGTACCCATTCTTGAGACCAGCTTGGGGCAGTTTGTGAATATTTAGGCGCCTGTGTGGGCATGCAAGGAACAGATGAGCTCAGATAGTCAGGGTTGTCTCCAGCACTGCATTGCCCTCTGCTTGGCTCAGTTGTTTGCTCAGCGTTGGGATCAGTAACTTCTTCCCATGACTCACTGCTGTTCTGATGCCTTTCTGTATGTTCTAGGAAGAGGGAACAAGTTCCAAGTAAAGATGGTGTAGAACTGGCAGAGCTGCTCAGTACAATGGATGGATCAATAAAAAAGACCATTCAAGAGCTTTTCCAGCCTTACGTCCAGTTCATCTTGGACACAAAGCCCTCAGTGGAATCATCACCTAGTAAGTGACTATTTCACTAAGTGAGAGGTGAGACAGAGAAGCCAACAAAGCATATTTAAGAAAGGGCTGTAAAAAAGACAGCAAGTATACCAAGTACCTCTAGAACTGATTACTGACACTGTATTTGATTACTTACACATATGTGTGCAACAAAAGGGGAGCTTGTTCTGGGCGTCAGTGCTCTGGGGCTCAGATGCACCCCATGAGAATGAGCTGTGGGTCACAAGGTGTGGATGTCCTAGGAATTTTCTGAGAGGACAAAGAGAAGAGTAGCAACGCCTCTTCTGCCACTAGCATCAAAGTGGCACAGGAAAGATGAGCACTCCACAGCAGCGGGTGGAATTTGTTTAAAAATATAAATAATTTGCTCTTTCTATCTAAATAACTGTACTCTTTCACGCTGTTTTAAAAGGTCAGCGTACTGATGTGCTGTGCACTGTAGGATGCTTGTCCACTTGAATTAAAATTCTGGTTCCCGTGTTCTTGCCCTCTTGACCAGGTTTTTGTAATTACCTATCCCATTTGAGCAGTTTTAGTTGCCAACTCACAGCTGCTGAAGGGATAACTTACAGAGTAGAAAATGCTGCAATGTTGAAATATATTACCTGCAAGAGGTGCTATGAAGGAAAACAGGGCAGGATTAACTGTCTGTGGCAGCTGATGCTTTGGGTGTTTTTGAGAGCTCTAGAAAATGGCTTAAATGATAGTAAGCAAATAATATTTCATAAAACATTCACATACTTCTTGTGCATGGGGATGGATCCAGAGAGCTTTTGAGAACGTGTAATGAAGGTCTGCAGGACAATGATGAAGGAGTTGCTGTGGTTAGAAACAAAAAGCAAAGGTTGTGTTAAAATTGTGAAATGGCAATATTTCTTGAAACGTGGTATTCACTCCCTTTAGAACTATGTAGGAGTAGTTAAGAGAGGTGCAGAAAGTGTATTTAATGAATACATTTCTAATAACTTTGGTGGGTTCGAGATTTCTTTCACCTTTGTTTCCAGCAATGGAGATGTATGCTGATCGGCACAGCTGTCTGTGAACCATAACGTGGGTTTTTTGTTGTTGCTTTTACAGCTCATGAACATCTGACTTTCAAATCATGTCAAGCACATGGACTACGTGTAGATGACAAGGTGCTCAGTGTAGTCAAGCTGCCTAACTCATTTTCTGTGCCAAGCAAAGTGCCATTCTGGGTGTACAGCACCAGGCGCTTCTGGAATGGCCAGCACTTCTGGGAGGTGATCACCCGTAACTCATCGTGCTGGAAAGTGGGTGTCGTTGATAACAGTTTTCAGTGCTATCTGGAAATGTCTCAGAGGTGTCTCAGGGTGTTCCTAGATAAAAGACAGATTACAGCAAAATCTCTTAAGACAGCCATGGGAATGGTCAGGGTAGAGCTAGACTGCGAAAGAAACACAGTGTCATTTTTTAATGTGTCTGGCAAGGACACATCCTGCTCTTCAAGGAGCTGTGTGCCCATAGCTACAGTAACCATCCCTGCAAGCTATCCTGTTTATGCTGTCTTCAGCATCTCTCATGGCTCCCTTTCACTCCCACAGTGACATGGGGGTAAGGCTGCCTTGCCTTTCTGTGCCTTGGTTCTCTACATTTTTGGGCTGCAGCTGCATGGACTGCTGCCCTGGCACAGTATAAACGAGGCTTCAGGCTGGGCCTGCTTGCAGCCTGCTCCTGAGCTATAACAAGGTTCTGGTCTTTTGCATCAATGGGCTGAGTCGAGAGAATGAGAAAATGAGGCTCTACCATTAAATATATCTCCTCAGGTGTTTAGTATCTTTGTTCCAGTATTGTACTTTTGCTCGACTGTATGGGTTGCTGTGTTGGATGGATATTATTAAAGTAATTTTGTTCGCAAAACTTGGTGGTAATCTAGTCTATGTATATGGCACAGGTTGATGCTACAGCACTCACAAGCAGCAATGCCAATCTCTGCTCTAGCACACCAGCTTTTACCTCCCTGTCCTGCACAGCACTGCTGTGGGCCTGCTCCTACCCTGGGGTACCTTTCCCAGCAGGATGGTGGTGCTTGGAGCAGCTGAGGAAAGAACGCGACCAAGCAGAGAACTCCTGGCTCGCTGCAGCCAGGGCTCACTCGGGCAGAGGGCTGCAGATGAACTGCAGAGGACACGCCTCGGAAGGGGAAGCATTTTGCTGCATCCCAGAGAGCAGGAGGCAGGACTGCAGGGGGCAGGGCTGGGCCTCGGACTGACGCTGTGCTACGGGCGGCCTTTCAGTTTCCTTTTTCGCAGACTGGCGGGTGCGTCTATCAGTTGCGCAGCCATGGCAAAAGCTGAGGAAGAATTCGGAGCGTCCTCCAGCTTAGAAGACGAACTCACCTGTTCCATCTGCCTGTCTCTGTACAAGAATCCCGTGTCACTCTGCTGCGGTCACAGCTTCTGCAAGCAGTGTGTCCAGAGGGTGCTCGGTAACCAGCAGCAGGCCAAGGCTTCCTACTCCTGCCCGCTATGTAGGGTCGAGCTGGGGCCTATCCTGGAGCTGCAAAATAACTTCCATCTGTGCAACATCGTGGAGACATATCTGGCCAACAAAGGGAATAAGGACAAGGGCTTTGCAGCGGAGAAAGAAGAGGCAGTTCCCTGTGACTTCTGCCTTGATAAGCCCCAGCCGGCCGTGAAGATGTGCCTGATCTGCGATGCCTCCCTGTGCCAGGCCCACCTGGACAAGCACAGCGCCAGGGCCTCACAGAAGGACCACGTCCTGGTGGAGGTGGGCACGGGTGGCTCCACGGAGGAGAGGAGGTGCCAGGAGCACGGCAAGGCCTTTGAGTACTTCTGCCAGGATGAGAGGCTGTTCATCTGCGTGCTGTGCTCCATCGCGGGGTGCCACAAGGGCCACAAGATCCTTACTCTGAAGGAGGCCCACAATATGAACCTGGTAAGGGGCTCTCCTCTCTCTCCTCTCCCCAAGGCCCCGCATGTTTCACTGCAGAGCCTGGGGGCAGAAAGGCATGGGGGTGGGGCAGGAATGCTTAACCCTTGCTATGGGATGAAGGTGGAGGCTGAAGGCAGGCAGGGGCACCACGGGCACACCAGCATCCTGGTCTGGTGATCTGGGCTTTGCTTGTCATTTCCTCCTCTGTGGTGCCTGAGGGGGTTACTGAGCTCTTCCTCTAAGCAAAAGCCTTTTCCTCTTGCAAAAGCCTTTTGGGGCACTGAACCACAGTCAGATTTGATTCTTCATCTTCACGTTTTTCAAAACTTAAAACTTTCCAGCTATGACAAAAATCTCATGGAAAAAAAACCTGAGCTTTCTGGTATCGTTTTTTATTCAAGAGGTCTAAGAAACTGGCAGGTGTGCTGCCATGGCCATTAATGGGTGCTGGAGGTGTGAAAACAATGCCAGAAGCAGGTGAGGAGCAGCCAGGCAGCAATTATAGAATCATAGAATGGCCTGGGTTGAAAAGGACCTCCAAGATCTTCTAGTTTCAACCCCTTGCCATGGGCAGGGTCGCTAACCACTAGACCAGGCTGCCTGGAGCCACATCCATCCAGACTTGCTTTGAGCAATATCCAGAGCCTGCCTAATCCCTGAAGAGCGAGGTCTAACATCACCCAGAAACCTGCTATCATACATTATCATACATAGCACTCAGTGACTGTGGTATCGAAGTAAGCAGCTGGGTGAGTAAGTACTGATGTATTGCTAATGTCTTGAAAAGATGGTCGCTTGTTACCTTGCCCACAGATGCCACAAACACTGACAGATGTGAAAACCAAGGGTTTGGATTACATTAGGCACATGCGGAGGTTCTGACAGGAACAGAACTTGAACAGACAAAGTGACATTTATTCATTTAAAGTGAAATTTACTTACTCAAAGGGAAAGTTTTTAACTGATTAATCTACTATATACAAAATCACGCATACATAACAGTTAAACATTGGCTTGAGAAACTTCCAAGAATTATATTGGTTTTGCAGTTTTGCCCTACCTTTATGAAGAGCTAAGTAAACACAGCCTATTTTAGGGCTTACCATAAGCACGGTGCTGGAGAAAGCAGGCACATGAGCTGCTTCACCAGTGCCACAAATGGCTGGCCTGGTTTAAAAATACCCATAGTGTTTCCCTGTTGTGAAGTTCAATGTTCTTTTGTCTTCTGCTAGGATGACCTCTCTCACACCGTGGATAGGCTGCTGAGATACAAAAGTGATGTATCTATCGCCCTTGAGGAGCTTCAGCGAAACAAGAATCAGATTGAGGTTTGTGCCCAGGTCACAGCTAATTCAGAGCATCTTCCCTCCATGTTTTCTAAGAAACAAATGATGGCAATAACACTGTGGTGTCACCTTCAGCAAGTTGTTCTGGGAGATACACCTGCAAAGATACTCCAATAATTACTGAAAACGTCAGGTACAGCTGTACAGGTGGTGGTATTGAAAATGCTCTGTGACAGCAGTTTCAAGCCAGGGCTGCACAGGGATGCTGAGGCTGTGACAAGGCAGTGCTGTGCCTGAATGGCAGTCGCACACCTCCACTGACTGCACTGCCGTGGGCTGCCTTCCTCATTCCATCTGGAACCCTTGGGAACGGTCAAACCAACCCTTTGCAACTCTCTTACGCTTTAACATGTGATTATTTGGGTTTTAGAATCTAGTTTGGCTCTTTTGCAAGAGCTAATAAATTAGAAGTGGTGCTCACTATGAAATATACTGGCTGTTATTTATTCCGCAGGTGTAATAATAATACGGTAAGCAAGGAACACAGAATTTTTTATCTAGAACAATAGCCAAATCAGGAGGAAAATTCAGGTGTCATCTAGATGTGCAACTTCCTCAACTATCAGTACAAGTGGAAAAAAAAAAGATGAATAGAAAGAGATGCAGTCCAAAGTAGGGAAAACACTGATTTAAGAAGCTCCCATCAAGCTTTCTCACAGCCTCCCAGCATAGCTTCTCAGAAGGTTGTGGTTGCAGGACTGGCATAGTTTAGTCATTTGCACACCACAGTCTGTGCGTAGCATTATATATCTTTAAAGCTTTTTATCCTTTAAATAAAAAGTATTGCACTTAGCAATATGATTCTCACATTGCCAGCTGAATTTTATCTGATTTTGTTACTACAGCAGGGTAATTTTCAGAATTTTTGTCAGATAATCTAAGCAAACGCTTATTGTCTGCTTCCTTCTAAAGACAGCAGAAAGGACAGACACAAACCTAGCAGAGATCCCTAGTTGAGTGCCTGAGCCAGTGTACCATTTCCTTATCTCTTCATTTAGACCAATACGAAAACAGTGACTTCTCTGGTGCAAAAGAAGTTTGAAGAGATAAAGACAGAGATAAATAAGAAAGAGAAGAAGATCCTCAGTGACATTCAGTCCATTGAGAAATCACAACTAGCAGAATGTGCCAAACTGAGGAAAGAGGCGGAAGAAAAGAGAGATGAGCTTGTGCAGCATCTGCAGTCCTTGCAGAAGATAAGAGAACAACCAAACACTTTCCGTCTCTTCAATGTAAGCAGCTGTTTGTTTCATTTGTTCATATGAATTGTTCAGTTGTTCATATGAACAAGTCTTTGTTCATATGCCTGCTTCTCGGCCAGCTGTCCTTTCTGGAAATCACACTAATGGTTTCTTCTTCTTTTTTTCAATCTTAATTCTAGGAATTGAAACGGGTGCTGGACAGGTACGTTCCATCTGAAAACACTTGTTTTCTTTGAAAAAATAGGATGTGGATAACTGAGATCAAACCTACTGTGTGTACCCATCTGTCCTGGAACCCACTCTGCAAAGCTGCTTCCTGTTCCATCTGTACCAGAGGGCACCATGTCCACACAACTAACAATGATGGGGACATAGCTGCTGACTGTTCCAGTGGCTCCTTTAGCTTCAGTTTCTTTAGCTACATGGCTACTGGATTCTGGTGAAAACTCCTGGCTTTTATTATGACAAAAATGTTTTTGTTGGAGATGGAGACCATAAGGGTTCAGGTTACAGACTGCGATGCTCTCTCAGCTGTGTATTTGTGACATTCCCATGCTTAGTTGCAGTGAGCAGCCCGTGGCTGCAGAGATGATCAGCTCGGTTTGGGTTCTGTTTGTGGACAAGTATAATGACTTGACAGAGCACTTGCCTTTTCCTGCAAGTGATACATTTAATTTATAACTTACCACTTCCTAACTGACATCTGGGTGTCTGTTGTAATTCAATGGTGCAAAACCACACTGTCACTACATTAAGTTAGTTATCTACCAAGGATTCTGTTGCTGCAGTAAACTCCTCAGCCTCATGAAGGGCTAGCTCTAACATCTAGCTGGATTTTAAGATCTCATCTCTGTACCTTGCACAAATTAAAGCTGAGATTGAACTCGGATGGTAAGGATAACTTAGAATCACTGCATACCTGGGGACTGTGCTGGCAGCAGTGCATTCCATTACTCACAGCTCTGAGCGAATCAAAACCTAGCCTGTGGGATCCAGGTTGTTTTCCAGAAGCCTGGAGACCATTTAATATGTCCGGCATTTTCTTTTATCACAATGGCCGTTGTGCTAGAACAGTGACAGCATGCCTGCAGTAGGTGAAAGCAGCTTCTCACAAAAACACTATGGCTCCTCCTTTCTCATTTCAGCATTTCCAAGATCCTTTGTGGGTCTGGTAAGTAACAGGTAATGCCAAATAAATTGCTGATTTTAACAGCTGTGACTTGTTTAACTTTAACAAAGTGTTGTTTACACCATAATGCACTGTCCTCCTTGCAGAGTCCTTCTTATTAAAAGAGTTTGTTAAACCTTTAACGCTAAATGGCTTTCCGTGGTGAAATGTCTGCTTGCATCCTAGCATTTCGAGTCACAAGTTCAGGATCCGCAAGATGTACGTGCCAGTGGTGCAGCTGGATGACGCTGCTATCAGCAGCTTGCAGACAACGATGAGGAACTGCTTGTTCCACCTGGACACGTACCTGCAAGGTGTGCAGAGTGAGTGTCCTGCCCTGACCCGACAGCCGATTGTGTGCGTGGCCGACTGGGATAGAGACTCCTCTGCTTAGTGCCCCATGCTGGCTCCTTCCCGCGAAGGTTCAGAGTGAGAACTCTAGTGGGATTTGGGGTTTGAGAGGGCAGCGTGGGCTAACGGAGAGGGAAGAGGGAAGGGGCAGTAAGGGCGATTCTGGAGTTGAAAACAAGGGCTCCAAGCCTGTGTAAAGCCAGCTTCTCCTCCCACTGCACTAGTTCCCTGCTTCCTCCTGCCTGTGAGGTACTGGACAGTCAATCCTGATTTTGAGAAACATCTTTGCTTGCCCATCCTCCTTCCCACTGAGTTTATCCCTGCCCATGGCCTCAAGCGCACAGCGCCAAGTCACAGGTGTGAATGCATTGCCAACTTTGTAAAACATTCTTCTCAATCTTTCCTAGGACTAATCAGTAACCAAATTAAGTGGGACAGGTAAATCCTTTTCTTTATTTATGAAATAATTCTGCAGCAGTTGTTCATTTAAGGCCTGTACATCTTCTGGTCCTGTGCTTTGTTCTCAGGAAGAGCCAAGCAGATCCTAGCCATGGGCGTCCAACCTTTTGCCTTGCCCTGGCTGCATTAAGTGGAGAGGAATTGTCTTGGGCCACATATAAAATCTATATTATAGTTAATGTATATTAGTAACAGAACTTTTAAAAATATATTTTTTATTACAACATTAAACAAAAGATGGCAGTGAAACCAGAAAACTAGTGGGTTGGACGTATATGTGGACACCGTCCTTTATCTCAGAATAAGGGGGTCAGATCTATTAACGTCTCCCATTTTATTATTTCCAAGATGTGATCTATGTTTTATGAGGCACTAACATTCACTGCTGTCTCCTTACAGTGGGCGCCTAGCTGCTGGTAGCAATTCATACAGTAAGTGTTCCAAAATACTCACTGTTCCTCAGGAGGCTGGCATGGGGCTGTGCATCTTGCAGAGAAAATATCTCATCTGAAAGTGTCAGCAACATTTTGCCGTATGTTTCTCCTCTCTGTGAGAGAGGTGAGACCAGCAGAAGTGCAGCCTCTGGGCACAGTTCAGAAAATCTGCAGAAATCTGTGGAAACTTGCCAGAGAAATAATTTACCTTGAGCTTGAGGGAGAGACAGGTTTTGTGTCAGTACTCAGTAGAAGTCTGAGCCTGCTCCTGGGAAAGACCAAAGAAGAGTTTCCCGAGCGAGCCCAGTGCCTGAAAACATCCAGAGACAAATCCAGATGCTGCAGGAGATATTAAATCTGTAAACAGTATTGCTCTTCAGATAGCAGTGATGCTCTGGCAGCCCTTCTGCTGGGTAGCAAGTGGTGTTTTTCCTGTAATGTTTTTTTCAGAGGAAAACTTACTTACAAGTTAGTTGAAAGATTTAATCATTGCTTTTCTGCAACTAAAGTTCATTTCACAAGATCAGTTTTGTTCTGTTTCTTTGTTTTCTCAATTCAAAGAAGTGACACTTCCTTTACCACTTCTTCATTTTTGGAGGGGAAAAGATTCCATCCTGACAAGCATTTCTAATGGACAGATTGATGATAAAGTTTCACCTTGGAAGGGACATAGAGAATTGAAAGCAGTGCTGTCTTGCCCTAACTGCAGATATGTTTGTTTTACCAGACACATTTAAGATGCCACAACAAAAAGAAGAGTTTAGTTTTTGGTAACTGGAATAGATGGAGGCAGGTGGTACAGGTAAGCTATTAAATAGAATTTAAATTACAATATGGTTGCTTTGGCTTTAATGGAGCCAGCCTTAGATTATTACAGTATTACAGTTATTATTACAGCGAGTGACTCTTTTCCATCTTATATGTTTCTACAGCATAATACCGACTGAAAGGATGAAGATGTGGACAGTGTGAATGGTGTACATATTTCTGGAAGTAAAGGAGATGCCAAAAAGTTCAGAAGAGAGAGAAAGATGATAAAGATTGTCTAAAATGTTCTTTAATTCCAGGTAGCCGCTAAGCGTCTCGGTCTTCCATATGAACCTCCTATTAAACGCAATTCTATAGCGATGCAAATTTTGAAAAGAAGTGCCAAATATTAACATGAACATTAGAAAATCTCCAACCACATCATCATGTAGCACTAATGTTACTTGTATCCTATTAATTGTAGTGACTAGGCTGTCATTTTATGGTAGCATAGCCAAATAAAGAACTATAGATATAAATGAGAAAGGCTGTCTGATTTCATACCATCAGTGTTGGGAGCACTGCTTGTGGATGGCTGCAGTAGAAAGTTGTTCAGGACTGTGGCACATATTTGGATAACCACATGTAACACAAGTGATCTTTATAGCAAAGATGGAATTATCTTTGTACAAACAGCTTAGTCAGCCTCTGTAGTGGAAATGCTAAGTCATGGCCCGAAGCTGCGATTGAGCACCTGGTGGGAAGGCAGGGCCAACCCAGGGGAGTTCAGGTGTGTGCAATGCAGCTGAGTGGCCAGAAGGGATGGAGCCAGGATCCACCCCCTCCCAGACCTCATTTAAGGGTTGGCAGGGGAGGTGAGGTTATCTTGCTGGAGATCCCTGCCTACCTGGGGCCTTCTGAAGGTAAGCAGCTTCTTTATTTCTGTGTTCATGGCTGTTGAGTTTGAGCACATCCTTGCTTGCTACAGCCTAGAACCTTGCTGCTTTGCTGTCATTGCCATGTTTTCTGTTGTTACAGCCTCCAGGACACATTAAACGCTTGTACAGGCTTCTTAAAGAGCCATCTAAAATACCATGGTCATCCATCAGTATACAGAGAGACGGAAAAAGGCCTGATCCCAAGGCAGAACTTTCTCTGTTAGTATCCTCTCCTTTTGATGTGATGGAGAGATGACTGAAATCAGTGTTTTACGGTGTGAGGACTGTGTGCTGACAGGGTGTGTGATGAAATTGCTGATCTCCACTCCCTTTCCCAGTACAGGTGGAAGTGCATGTTATGTTTCATGTGACTGATGTCTCCTCTTTCACACTCCAATTTCAGATTCTCTGGTCTGTGTGGCTGCTGGCCTCTGCTTTGAGCACTTAAAAATTACATATGGTGCCCTCAGCGCTCCCAGTAAAATGACGAGACTTTGCATGGTGAATTTGCACAAGATGAATCACTTAAATAAGAACACTTAGAATTAAAAACAAAACAAAAAACTTGATAAGTATGTAATGAAACTCAGCATCACAAATGAGCTTTGGAAAGGTGATCAGCAAATGCACCTGGTCTTAGTAAGCTGCTGTTGTAGGAACGGTGCTAATGTCTGTACATTAAGAGTCTTCCCCTATGTTATCCCCATGGCTTTGTTTTCCTTTGCCTCTTCTGAAATGTGGGAAGTGGAGAACTTGGGTCCAGGGAGGCATGGGGCTGTCTCCACAACTGGGCCATGCCTGGGAGCACTGCACACCCAGTGAGGTGGGCAGCAAATGTTACACAAGCACCACTGCTCCCAGCACAGCACTGATGGTTATCACTGCTGCGTTTTCTAAGCAATCTGGACTGGAGGGACTTAACTGTATGGATTAAAAATGATCAAGGCAGCAACATCTCCTTTCCAGATTAAAATGGATTGCAAAACTGCTGTGGATCTGCAGCCTTTGCTCTGCTGCGTGTTTCTGCTGTCAGCATAACAGAAACTGCATGGCCAAATCTTGGGAGCTCAGCAGTACCTCAAGGTGACTTTGCAAATGTTCCCTACGGCTCCAAGCCAGCAGGACGTAAAGGGCAGCTACTCTCAACCACTGAAATGAAGCAAAAGAAATGAGTCTGTCCCTCAGTGCTTTTATTACCTAGGCTGCTCTCTGACTGCCAGGTAGTTACTGTTTTCACCCCAAGCAAAGAAGCCATGACCAGCAAATGCAGCTCAGCGCTGCTGCAAATCAGTACAGGGTGAGAGGTTATTCAGCAAGGTATTTTGAGTAGCTCCCCTCTCTCTGTCTCACTGCATCTCTTCAGTTGGCTACGCTTAGCAAACGTCAGCACCTCCCTATCCCATTGTGAAATATCAGTTCAGCATTTCCTTGCTGTAAACCTGCGTTACAAACATATCTCCCTGTGTCTCAGGATATATATATATATCTATATAATATATGTATTAAATACCAATCAGAAGGCAATAATTATCTGAATGGAACTCACATAGAACTTGATTTGGAGGGAAAAATTCATTCAGTTCTTCACTACTAGATTTACCATACTTGAATGTGTAGCACTTGCCAAAACAGAACAGAAGAAGGTGGCTCTATTATAGGCTAAATTAACGTGAGCATAGAATCACAGAACCATCGAGGTTGGAGAAGACCTCTAAGATCATCGGGTCCAACTATCAACTCATCCCATTCATGTCCAGTAACCGTGTCCCTCAGTGCCACATCCCCACAGTTCTTGAGCATGTCCAGGGATGGCGATCCCAGCATCTCCCTGGGCAGCTGTGCCAGTGCCCCATGAGAACTTCATAACTGCTCCTAAACGGCAAAATCAATGATTTCATTTCATTCAGATTGGAGAAAACATATTTTTCAATACTGCCATAGGCTCCCAAAGCTTTTGGATGAAAATAAATATTTAGGAATGCAGATTTTCTGAGTTAGACACAAAGCTGATGGCGCAGTTTATGTCCCAATATATTTGACTTGTAAGATGAGCAGAGATGGACTTCTGTGAATTTGACACTAGTCACATTTTTAATGTCCCCCAGATTAGTCTTGAGAAAGCAAAGAGAAGTGAAAGACAATGAAAGGAATGTAAAAACCACACTGGAGTCCAGTAATTAACTAAGCCTTGTATCCCACAGAAACACTAAAAAATGTAACATTTATTTAGTGTTTTATTCTAGGAGACCGTATTGGACTATGGCATTCACTGAGAGCTCAGCATTTCTGTACAGCTATTAGTACAGAGCAATCTCTCTTAATAACAGTATAACTGTACAGATATAGTCCAGAGATATGGACAGAGCTAATTTCTTTTTTATATCTTTATGGCTTAAGTATTTTGATTACCTAAAGAGTCTGATTAATTACAACTTCCAATATCTATTATGTTCTCTTCCCTCCATCCACGCCATTTTTACTTGGCCTTTGTCTCATCTCTGATGGAAATCTCTGAGAGTGAAATGGCTGACTTTACAGCTCCTTTTTGCTTTTGCCAAGCATGTGGCTGAATTTATAATCAAATAAATTAAAAAAGAAATGCATTTCAAAAGCTAGAACACACGTCTTTCTGCTACTTACTTTGATGGGCTTTCTAAGCAAGTCAGACGCACCACATCTAGGCCTTTACGTGCCCGGCACCAGGGCCTGCTCCAACCAGCAGCTTAGCACCAGCCCAGGAGCACCACTTGGATTTCCACACTGGAGATGTCAAGATGTCCCGCAGAAGGTTGTTCCAAGTCCCTGGATTGCTCACACTGAACAAGCTCAGGACAGCTTAACATTATTTCTGTTTTGTCCTTATTTTCCTTTACATTGCCTACTGCCATTTGCCAGCAGCATGGCTGTGTGCAGTGAGGGCAGAATTAAAGCAGGGTGTAGCTGGGCGAGTGAAAGCTGTGTCTCTTACCCTGGCTGGGCTCTCCCAAGAAATACATGTCCTCCTTCTCCTCTGGGAGATCAGACAAGCTGATTGAACATGGAGGCAGGTTTGCACAAGCTCCAATAAGCTGAGACACAACTCTCTGTGCGGCAAATGAAGCAGTGCCCATCTTCTCCATCTGCAAATTCCATGCAACGTTCTGCAGATCCGAGCCCAAGGTCCATTAGCTGACAAGTTGTACAAGGAAGGAAGGACAAGAAAGAAGGCGGCGTGTTTCTAGTGGCTTTCGGTACGCCCAGCTGTCCCACACTACAGCTATTGAACAGTGTTGTTTTGTAGGCCAATGAACTGCTCTCTGAAGATTCACAATCATAAAAGTGATGGCGAAATCTGGGCAAACAGAGGCAGCAGGTTTGACTTGTAGACTAAGCAGGATGGGGAGGTGGCACGTGTGTCAGCATTTGTGCATCAGCAAGCCTCAGGTCAAGTTCTTTGGCAGGAGATTCCTTAGCATGAGAAACCCAGTTAGACTTCTCCAAGGCCAAAGGTTCCCTGCACATAGAAATGCGTTAACCATAAAACTTAGTATACATTAGGAAAAGGAAAGTAATTGGAAGTTAAATGATTTACTCATCTTAAGTGTTCAGTCAGATTTTCCCCCACTTTTTAGAAAATCCATGTACAGTAGCAGAAAGAAAAAGCAAACAGTAACAGTAGCCCATGGACAGTAAAAGGAGGAAAAAAAAACCCTAACAATAGTGGTGATTCTGAAAAAAGTCTTGGGATTCTTTTCTTTAACCTCACCTTCTTTATTTGTGCCCATGAAGAGACTATTTCCCCACTGCTCTGGAGATGACATGATGTATTTGGTGATCCAAGCTGCTCCACAGCCAGCGCCACCAGAAAGACAATGAAAGGGCTCTGAGTCCGTTTCTTTGCTTTGTGGCATTAGGTTTATACAGCATTCCTACACAAATGCTGCCTCTGTGCTTTTAGAATAGATGTCAGCCCTCACAAGGTTTCACTCTGACAGTATTGATATCACCATGTATTAAACTCCAGTAAAACTCCAGTGCAAATCCCTATAAGGATTGGGAAGTTAGAGCTGCTGCTGATTCTGATATATGATATTTATATAGATTTTTTTGTTTCTATGTTGGTTATTATTTTGTTTCCTGTCTCCCTTGCAAATAGCAAGGCGGGGGGGGGGGGGGGGGGGGGG
>PPHD01011697.1:0-18626 GCA_002909625.1 Bambusicola thoracicus
TGCGGTAATAAATTTTATTTATGGTTTTAACTGTTGTTACTAGGGACTTGCTTGGCACAACTTTTTCCATAACAGCAAGTATTTTCTCTTTCTGAAAAGAGCTCAGTGTCAAGGTATCAAAATGCTAGAAACAGGTGAAAATACCAGTCCTATATACCTAACTTGGATGTGGGAACGGTTCATAGTCTATTAGCTTTTGGGGTACCCCAACTTCATGCAGGTAGAATTTGACTCTCTGTATAAGGCTAAACAAAAGGACCAGTTCTAAGTTGGATGGTGGATAAGTCTTCCTAAAATAAAAACTTTCAAACTTTTTCCTTCAAGAAGACGTGATTCTTTCTAGTCATCTGAGCTGTAATAGACCTGGGATGGCTTTTAAAATAAAACTTAACTCTTCTGGACAAATCTTGTGAACACAGAAATTACCTTGTTACTGTAGATACTGAAAAAAAGATAGCAGTTTTCTGAAACAAGAGCCTTGATGGGGGAGACTCTTTCTCCTCTATGGCGTGCATCTTGTTTCAAATCCTATGAATTTTTGTTTTAGCCATAAGTTTGTCTTTCAAAATCAAATATTTCAACTCCATCGGAAATAGTAGGAAGAAGAGGCAGGCTTGATTAATCTCTTGATGTTATATACACTTGCTATTCATTGTAAAGGAGTCGTTGTGCTTAAGAACACTTTGCATTCACTGGTTGGTAGTAAACATTTCAAACATGCATAAAACACATGCATGTGCCAGTACTTACAGATATACCTTTAACAACCATGTACATGACCAACAGGTAATATCATAAACCAGTCTGTGTTTTGCAGTGATGAAAGTTTATTATGTTAATCAAGAGCATGGCAACAATAAAAAAATAGACAAGACTTGTTCTTTTCTCTAATGGCGGATTCTGCCAATTCTATCAGTACAACCATTCTAATGTGCTACTTTTTTCTTCCATTTTGCTACTCAAATAAATATTATAGTAAATATTATAATAAATGTTTCTCAGTTTAGAATAGAGAAATCCTAGAGAGCCATATTTCACTTTACAGTGTAATATATAATTCTTGCTTTAAAATGCTTTATGTGTAGGTGTGAATCTTTCAGCCAGGAAGATACTCAGAAACAGTAAAGGCATGTGGGGTTCTAGTATGCTTTTGATTCAAGCTCCACTGGGATTTTCTGAATATGAAAATCTCCATGTGTATGTTTTATCCTTACAAACATATAAAACTTGTGCTTATAATGTGTGTTATAAAGTGTGAATATATTAAATGTATTATAAACTGTTGTCAGGCAAGTGGCATTGAATACCTATCTTTTTGAATGTGGTTGTTCCTTGCAGGATGTCTTTGTCACTAGGACATAACCAGAATAACGCAGAAGGGCTTCAGTTATTGCTAATGCCAAAAGATTTTGTTCACATGTTCTTCTAAGTCAGTAATTTAAGGGGTTTCTCCCATATGCAAAATGTATCTGCTAAAGAAGTTTAAAATTGGATCACATTTTAGTATCATTCCATGTAATGATTTCAGGAAAAATGCTCTTGAAAGGTAAGGAATACTAGAGATTTCAGCACAACTTTCACATTTTAACACTGCTAAAACTGAAACTTAGATTGAATTATTTTGTATGTTGCACTACTAGAAGATTTCCAATTTCAAAGCATGATTATGCTGCATACATTTGAAAAGCCGTGTGTGTTTCTATAATGTATGTATTTGTTGGAGTCAGAATAGCAATGTAAGGCAGAGGAATGTTTGGAAAGAAATGATCTTATAAAGGGAAATGAGTTTATCAAGATAGTTTTTTAGCCATAAGTTCCTTCAGTACTTCCTGAAGCTTTGGTTACGACAATTTGTTTTTGCTCCATCATTCCTTGACCCAGCAGCGCACCCAAAGACAAGTTTTTCTAATAAATGGAGAACTGTTGTTCTTTGCAGAATTTCTATTGTGCGTCAGTGTCATAGGGTTATAGAGTCGTAGAATATCCAGAGTTGGACGGGAGCCATGAGGATCACGTAGTCTGACTCCTGGCTCCATACACGACCACTCAAAATTCAAACGCCCTGTCTGACAGCATTGTTCAGTTGTAAAACAAGGAGTAAATACTGGAAAAATAGTAATCATCTCTTTTAAAAGTAGAAAACTTTTCATCAGAACTGCAGTATACTTAGAATCAAATTTCATATTAATTCGTGTTTGCTGTCACATTTAATCGTGCTCTGTGGGGGCAGAAGAATCATACTTGCTCTTTGTCTAATTAAAAATATAAGTAATGAAGTCATCTGACATTATTAAGAGTTTATATTTGAAACTAACTGAGCATAACATAAAGCGTGTTTGTTTTTAAAGGCACAAGCACTGAAGCGAAAATAAGATCTAGTGAGCATTTTTTTGCTAAATTTGGGATTTATTATGATGTAGCAGATTTTGTTATTGCTGACTTTTCATAGCATATCAATAGAAATTAAATAATATCTCACCTAGTTGACAATTTGCTGTTACTCTAAAATCAAATTTATATTCCCTTTACATTCTAATTTATGGTTTAGTCATCAAAGTGACCATTGAAGTGTAAGGTTCATAAATAACTATTTGAATCAGCCTGGTGGGAAATGTGAAATAGTGACAGATTACTGTCATTTTCTTCATGTCAGTCACTGTTCAATTTACTTGAATGTTATAAAAGTAGCTTTATAAAGCTGAAAAGCATGGAGGAACATTAATCTGCACCTTAGCCCTCCTCTGCATGTTTTGATTTAAAAATAGGATTGTTAAAGGAACAACTCTGATTCTTAATGTAGTTTATGAAGATCATGTGCTTGTGAGTTTAACTGTGTAAACAGCACCATTTATGGCATTCAAGAAGGAGCCTGTCTGAAGTTTTCAGGAGAATTCCCTGATGTGCTTAAGAATGAGTATCGTTGCAACAGCCATTCCTAACCGTGCTAGTATGGAGTCATTTGTGAATTTCTGTCACTGTTGGAATATGTGAGAGGCAGGAGAATTTGCCTTGAAATGTTATCAATTGTACCATTTTTGATACCACATAACTGCAGTCCCTTTAGATAATCTCAAGAGATGCAAATCACTTTTCACAAATCTTTAGCAGGAAGACTGGAGACGTCATGAAGTGTTAGCCAGTCAAGACACGAGGATCTGCTTCCTTTGCAGCAGTTGACGGGTGTGTTCTAACAGGAGAGACGGACAAATGTTCTCATAGGCATAAGTTGTTCTTCCTCAGGCTTCACATTTCTTATGGTTTCCTTCAGATGTGTAAAAGAGTGAAGGAACATGGTTTTGAAGTATAAAAACTTCATTAAAAAGGCTTCAGTGGTGATAATAAATGTTAAGTGGCAGCAGTATTTTGAATGTTATAAGTTCATTTCTAATCCTCGCAATATTCTTTTATTATAGTAACTTTAGCTCTGTTTAATGAAATCCTTCATGACTATGTCTTGATAAAAGTCCAAGTCATAGTTAGTATGAGATTTAGATTTCATATTCTTGTATTTCTTCATATTTGCCACCTCCAGTAAATATGGTTGGTATGGCTTTGTTTTGAGTTCTCAGTAAGATAAGAATTATTTTTTAAAGAAGCCATGTTGCCAGGGCAGGTGTGCATTGCCAAGGACTGCACCTTCTTGAGCCTTTTATTGGTGGTAGCTGGTCATAGCAATACAAAGATTGAAGTAACTGTTGAATGGAAGTGTAAATGATATTGAATGAATATACTAATACAGCATTGGTGTTAATATGAACTGATAATAATACAGCCGCGGTGTGATAGAGTATGCTTTTGTTAATCAAAATAGTATAAATATTAAAGTATGTTTAATTGGTAATAGCAAGAGGAGTAATTTCAATTATGAGTATTCCAAGAAGCAAAGTGCAGAAGTACCTTACTTTACTGCACCTACTTTCATTTTTATTGATTATTGTCCACAGTTTCATCAGCAAACACTGTCATGGGGGATAATCATGTTGATATTTGTTGTGTAAGTAACATGGCCAGGCACACAAGGTCCAGGCAGTTCCTGCAATGCATTGTAGAGCACCCGCTTTGACAGGGGAACTCAGTGATCTCTTTAGGCTCCTTTCAACCTCTGTGATTCTGTAATAGATGGAAAAGCAATTTAAATGCTGTTATTACAGGGTGTAGCACCCACACTGCAGTTCACGAATATTTATGATGTTGGCAAGTTACTTATATTTTCATGCTGGCAGTGTCTGATGTTGGAGCTGTACAGGGGTCATTTCCTTACAAAAAGTTTGTCACTGGAAGGAAGTTGTAAAATCTACTGTTTTTCTTTAAAACAAACAAACAAAAACCTCCTTGGAAATATATAAAATGTAACGTATACATATGTATTTTTAATATTCAGGTTCTCGATGGCCAATGCCTATTTTTCTAAGTTTTATTGATTTACCCATTTTACTTAAGATGTATGTCATTGGAAACATCATATTACAGGTGCATATGGACACTTTCCATGCAGAACATAGCCAAAGTTGCATGTAGGAAGTACTGTCCTTATGTATTGAGCATTTAGTATGTTAAAAGCAAAGGTAGAAGCTGGAAAGGGTTTTCAAATGCCTCACTTATGGAAGAAGAGCAGGATGGAAACAACATGATAGACAGTGGCTTACAATCCTATTAAAATGGTTTTATCAAATCACTCAACAGAATCAGTTTTGGGGAGTAATCAAGCATCCATACACTTGTAAATGCTGGCAGTGGCATTTAGCTATATTCAAAGTGGTTGGCATGAACTTCTTTCACTTTTCTTACTCCTAGTCTGATGTAATACAAGCAGTCAATTTTTAATTGCTTTAGCAGATAATGAGTTCCAACTTGATTGGTTCCAAATTTATGCTGGAGTTTTGTTGGAAAAGCCAAATACTGAGTTTTAGTCAGCTGACTTAGAGTAGTGGAGGCATCAGGGGGATTGTTCTGTGGGCTGTTTTTGGTTTTAATTCCAAAGATCTTTTGTTTGATTTTTTTAATTTATTTATTTTTTAACTTCTCATAGTCATTTAGTCATTCTAAGAAAGGGATTGATGATACCTGGCTTTTAGTAAATGATACATAAGAGCCTGAAACTAAGTGTGGTGAGGCATTGGAACAGACTGCCCAGTGAGGTGGTGGATGCCTTATCCCAGAAGACACTCAAGGTCAGTCAGGATGGTGCTCTGTGCAACCTGATGTAGCTGTAGATGTCCCTCTTCATTGCAGGGGAGTTCGACTAGACCTTTAAAAGTCCCTTCCAACTCAAATGATCCTGTGATTTTAAAACTGAAGTGGGGAGGCATCAAATTCACATTGCTTTTGTATTTCAGGGTAAGAGGGAATGTTGGGGTTTTTTATGTTGTTGTTTTGGTTTGGTTTTTCCTCCACTAAGAGTTTGGAGGGAAGAAAGGGAGAGAAGCAGCAAGGAGAAAACTGAAGTAGAACTCACTTGGGAAAAAGGTGTGGTAAATTTGAATTGGAGTGCAGGTGACTTGGAGTCTGGCCCTTCACAGAACGGGCCAGTAGTGAGATCTCCTTCTAATGTTCCTTCCAAATAGCTTTCTCTTGGTATGTGGGATAGTTTTGAGGACATGCAGTACTGTAACAGCTGCCACAAGCCCAGAGCTGTCAGATCAGCTTAATTTCTAACACCTGGATGTGCAGGAAAATTAGTAGACATCTTGCCCACCTTCAGGTGCTGTTGCTCTCCAAGTTACACCTGTGTGAATCTCCAGGGCAGTGTTACTCTTCAGGCTCTCATTTAGCTCTCCTGATGGAGAGCAAGACTGAATTTTCACAGATCTTTTTCTGTTGTTTGCCCCTCTGACTAAATTGCAAGTGGTGGCTTCTGCCTGCCATATTAAATACAGAGGCAGGCCCTGCATTGGAAGTACCCTTCAGCCTGCAGGCAGAGGCCGTTCAGAAGTAAGTGTGCAGTTTTGCCTCTTGGATATAAGAGCTATAACAGAAGTGCTTACTGCAAAGCATTTGACACACACAGCAGCCTTTAAAAAAAAATACAATGCAAGTCTTTTAGGAGTAGCTTTCAAAATTTATCTTTCAGAAAGAGCTGTTATTATTTTTGTAACTTACAGTTAGCTGCTAATCTGGAGAAGTTGGGGCCTTATCATAATAAGTAATTGTGTAATGTATCCAGAGCTCTGAGCATCTGATCTTACACACAGAGGAGGCTGTCAGAAGGACAGGAGGAGGACTTCTTCCTAGTGAGCAGTTTGGCTTGGCAGTATACGTCACATCTGATCAAATCAATGCCAGGTGTAAACATCCCCATAGAAAAGAGTAAGCTTCACCAGCCTGGCTGGTTGGTAGCTTCCTGAATGAGGCCACAGCATTGATTGAATTTGTGTGCTGAAAAAAGCAAAAAATCTCATTTACAGTGAGATGTATTCATCTGCCCCTAGCTTTTCATGTTTCTGCTTGAATTCAGTTTTAAGGCTTCTGCTTGGTATATATTGAATGCAGCTCACAAGGATGGCTGTTGCCACAAAACATCAAGTGGTCCTTTTCCAAACAAGGCGAGTAATTGCAAACACGTGTGTCTTACTGTAAATCCTAAGTATTACCAAGAGGGGGAGGGTAAAAATAAGTGCTACCCATTTTGATCAAAGCTCAGATGACCTCTGCCATGTTCATGACCTGATTGTGATGCTGAAATGCTTGCTGTTCCTACTGGTTGTGGTGTTGGCTGAGAGAGATCTCCTAGCACTGAAAGTATGCTCAGCTTGGAGCAGTTTTCTTTTGCTTGCTTTGTGGCTTCATGGAGGTGCTGGTCTGCTGCAGAGAAGAACATTTGTGGAAAATCCTTTTTAGCAGATAGGAGAAAGAGAAGCTGTGTTCTGTGTGTTGTTTTTTGAACATGCCATCTTGTAGAACCCTTGCATACAGATGGTGGCTTACATTCATTTCAGATGATAGATCTCTCTGGAGATCTGTGGTGGTATAACAGGGTAAACCAATTTTCGGTATACCGAGACACTGAGGAAAGGTATTGTTGTTTTGAGGACTTCTGAAAAAAGCGAGGCATTACAGAGTTATTACAAAGGTGATCTTGATTTTGATCTTCCACATTTTTTGCTTTCTATTAACTTGTTATTCACTTATCTTTTCTTTCTGAGAACTTTATTTCCTGGTTTTGTACTGCTTATTGAAAGGAGGTGATGTCAGGTTCAGCAGCATCCTAACTGAGCAAGTATGCTTCCCTCCAGGAGGCATTTTGGCTTACTTGGTGCCTAAGGTCCCCCGGATAGCATCTGCTGCTCTTGAACTTCACCATCCAAAACCACAGACTGGTGTTGGTATTGATGCCCTCATTGCCCTACAAGTCATCTAGACATGTAGACCTGGGTACAGTGTCTTTTTTTTTTTTTTTTTTAATGGTGTTTTCTCCAGACATGCTCAGTTATCAGTCTTTTGGGATGTTAGAAGTAGAGGTTTTCTCTTTACAGCTTATCAAGGGCTAACTTCTATTTTAAGTTAGCACCAAACATGCTTTCTGTCACTAGTACCATTTAAGTGAATTTTACAAGCAAGTGGATTCATAGTGGTCTGGTTTTGTTTTGGCAATACACATAAACACATGTGTAGCCTTCATGCACAGCTCTTTCAGATAAAGAAGCTCTATCATGGACGTATTAGTCAAGGACGTGTAATGTTTGAATTTTTGATACATGAGGTTATGATGAAGGCCAAGCTTTTGGGAAAGAAGTTGCTGTATTCCAACATCAGTATAGACCTTGGAGGTCTAAGCACAAAAGTTTGTTTTCTAGATGAGAGCACAGTGAGAAGTTTAACTAGTGTTTTTGCAGTCTCCTTGGTACTGGTGCATTGCTGCTGTCTTTAGCTCTGTGCTTTCTGAGGTAAAGGTTTTTGGGGGGGTTTTGTTGTGAGGTGGTTTTTTTTTTTGTGCCTGTTCTTTTTTCCTCTGGTCATTAAAAGCTATAGCTGCAGTGCCCTTCATCTTGGCAACAGGCTTTATGCCAGTATATTAATTCTGCAAGCAAGTAAAAAGAATAAGAAAAAAGGACGCCAGGTTCTTTCAGTCACATTTTAATCGCAAACTGATTCTTCTCTGGGATATGTCAGATGTAAGCTTTGCCCTCCAAGATATGTAATACCTGAACATCCTTCCAAGACTGTTTGCTGTGTAGAAAGTGAAGCATTCCTAAGTGGAGTTTTGAGCTCACCTTTACAGATTGATCACCTCTAGAATGTACTTAAATACATACTTGAAGACCTATTGTGTATCCTGTAAGCAAGGTCTTTTCCCTCACCTAGGCAGCTATGAACATTGCAATGTGGTGGCTAAATAATGGTTAGTCTTCCTTTCATGAGCATAATTCACTAGCTGAGCTGTTCCTTTGGTAATTTTTAACTGTATTTTCATCAGTGCATGATAAATGACAACATTATGTGACCTAATCAGTTAGCATTTCATGTTAATACGCATCTTGTTTGTAGTTGTGTTGTTTTTTGTTGTTGTTGACCCGATGCTTTGGTTATGTGTTTAAATGATCTTAATTTTAATTGAGAGTACTTTTTGTCTCACAGCAGTCTAATTTCTGTGCACATTTGTCAGTGGTGAATACTTACTCAGGATGATTACTCTCTAACTGCCTGTGCCAGTATACCTCTGGGAGGTTAATCAATCTTGTGCTTTTTAATTGACATCAATAATGTGTTTACATTTATCAATATTTCTTAATTGTCAAGTTATAACAGTGGAACTTCAATAATAAATCATGCCAGTGGTTAACTTCATACATTAGATTCTTAAGAGTCCTCCATAAGCAGTTTGACGTGTTGTAAATTGCTTTTAAATGATTCGTATGTATGCTCAAGGGGGAAGAGGAGAAAAAATTGATATGCGAGGTCGTGGTGTAGAGTAATACTGAAGTACAAACCCATTGAAATAACAGGGAAGTACTTCTACCACATGTAAAGCATACTTCATGGCTAAAAAAAAAAGTCTGTTCAAACTGCTAGTTACATTGGTGTGTGTGGCAGTACCCATACGTTTGTTGTGCCTTCCAAGGGACTTGTCAGGGTGAAGTGTTTCTCTGCTCTCTGCCGCACAAGCTTTGCAAAGAGCCGGGAGAATTGTTGGTTCTACTGCTCTGCAGAATTAGCAGCACTCTCTCTGAGACCAAGACGTGATTTTAGCTGTGCGTTTCACCACATGCCTGTCCTTAAGGTACTGAGGTGGAGACGGAGGTAACTTCTGTTTAGATTTAAGCATATACTTGAGGACTTTGGTGCATTGGGACCTAAATCGTTTGCCTGTGTTGCCAGAGTGCACGTACAGCAGGAATTAAAGTGTGATCCTGAGATTCCATGTCTATACAATATCATCTGTCTCAGTAGATACAGCCCTTCCATTTACCTCACTCTTTTCTTCTACTAGATCCAAATAGTGGTAAACTGGAAGGGTAAATCTGCTGTAACCAGACAGCTGGCAGGATGCTGACCACGTTGTTGCTGTCAATCTGACCATGTTTTTTTGGGCAGTAAGACAAATGGAGAATTAAAAATCCTGTCTAATGAACCCTGAAGGAAGACTTAATAGATGAGACTGTTTAGTTTAGTTTAAGCAGAGCCAGTGTGATGGAACTCCAGGGTAAGGAAAGAGATAAGCTGGGAAGCCACTATTTGTGCTTTTTGTAATTTTGCTTGTCTTTTTAATTTGTCTTAAAGGTGGCCCACAGATTTTCAAGCAAACTTGTATATACGTACTAAAATTAAGATAAAACTCATTAATGTTGTTACATAAAATTAGTTATTTTACTTCATTTATTTCTTGTGCAGTGCTGAATTTTGCAGTGCTGCTTGTCTTGTAGAAGAAACTATTAGCTAAATTGTTATTTGAAATGCAGTATAATTAAGTGGTATTCTATGTAGAGTCGGGTATTTTATTTGCTTAAGTTGAAAATGAGATTAGAAAGATAAATGCATCTTTTAGGAAAGAACAACAGGTCAGTTGAAGAAGTGGAGAAGGAATACGACAAACATCTTTAATCAACAGAAACAGTATGAAAAGGATGTTTCTATATCTGATGATGACAGACATTCCCCTTTTGGCAGGTATGGTGAGGGGGGAAAAAAAAAAAAGGGAATTGAAAATTTACCAGGATCTCTGTCCTAGGAAACAATTTAAATGCTCAAACCTTGATGCGAAGATCCTTTCATATGTTCAATTCAAGATCAGCCTTACCACTGTCCTCCAGCCTTTATTGTTCTCACCTCAGTTCCATGGTCCCTCGCATAGTACTCTAGTAACCTTATATGCTCTATTTCTTTCTATTTCAAATAAGATGCTGTTAGATCCTTAAAAAGAGAAATAAAAAAATCATACCCAGAGCTTTTCCTGTCTGTATGCTAAGAAACTAAGGTGTCTGTAGTCTAACATCAAGGCTGGCTGTATGAAGATGAAGTAAATTATTAAATGTTTTGATTATAATGTAGCAGCCATTTTGTTGACTGCAAATGTTAGAAGTAATTATTTAAGCTTCTCTCTCCCTTTTTCGGAGTAGGATATAGCTATCTAAGGAGCAAAATTACAGTGGTCACCAAGTCAAATCACGTTAAAGCAAAGATGTGTCATCAATCTTTTTGTGAATGGTAAAGCAATTCAGAAAACAAAGCCATTGATGCTTTCTCTAGCATGGTAGATTAAGTATGATTGTATTGTGTATCAAGTTTTTTGTTACTACAAAAAAGAGTAGAGTGCTTAATTATGGTCTATTTATTTTCTAAACCAGACATTTTGGTGTATGGCTTGTATGGCATGTTTACTGGAACACTGCTGCACAGGTTCTGGGCCAGGAATAGTTTGCATCCAATGTAGAAGGGTATGCTTGGATCAGCATACCAGTGTGAGGATGCATGTCTGTAGGTAGGATGATTCTGAAGCCCGGGTGAGCCCAGTAGAGGAAGGTCTTTTAACTTTTTGCTTTTCCTCAGACATTCTACATCAAGTAAATCCTGAGGCTACTGAGTAAGTAAGAACTGTAAAGAACCTGAATTGATATTCATAGGCTGCAAAGAACAGGTGGCTCTTTGGTTCAAAGGGTACCTGAGTGGAGTGACAGCAAGGATTTTGACTTGTCTTTACACATTTATGCTATTAGGCACTTAGGAGCTCAGGCTGCACTGGAAGTCACTCCCAGCGTAAGCTCTGAAACTATATAAGTATTTAAGAACAAGTACTTGTTTCTCTAATACATGTTCATATTTGGAAAACAATGTAGTGTAAAAGTAGAATTCCTGTTTAGTTTTTTTTTTTCATCATTTTGATAAAGCATAGGCCATATATGTTTCTAGTTCTTTCCTAGCTTTAGGTAGGAAGCAGGGTAAGTTCAAGTTACTCTGTACATCCTACAAATCTGGAAGCAGTCTCTCCTTCAGAAAGGAATTTCATGAGCTGTACAGTGTACTTTCTCTTTCACAGACACTTAGCTTGTGTGTCTCCTGTTCTAAAGCTGAAAGCTGTGTGTAAGGAAAAGATGGGGCTTGAAGAAATATCTCGTAAGCATTGCCACCGTTGTGCTTGCTGGCTATAAACAAAGGAACCTGTGAGGGCTCAGCTGATTGGGCTTCTGTTGAAGGTGCTGCCAATTTCAAAGGTTTTCCAAAGTTAAGAACTTGATATATGTATATATTTAATCTGTTCTGTGGAAGTTGGTTGTCCGCTTACACCTGACTCCCATCATGATGAGAGTTGATCTGGAAGTGCGGTGGCAGATAATTCAATGAGGGTCAAGTTATGCGTTTTATGTATCCACGCAAGGTAACAGAAGTAGATTGTATAGTACATTAGTTTCACCACTGCTGTTTGATTTGGGGGTTTGTGTTCTGCTTTTCATTTAAATTAAGATTGGAGTTCTTTATTTGACTTACTGGCTAATGCTGTTTAAAATGTAAATAGCAGTCTTGTACCTCTGATACAGAGTGCTGTGAAGCTGAGAGAAGGAAACTCTGACCCTCGCCTATAAGAAAAAAAAGAAACCTGAACTGAGAAGGGGTAGAAGATAGGAACAGAGATCCAAGGTTTCCCACCGCACAGTAATGGATATGACCTTTTATATTGAGGCCTTTGGATCAAATTTAAGTTGGCATTAAAATTTTCTAATAAATTCCCTGCTGAATATCAGAGTTTTTTTCCTGCGATTTAATTCAATAAGGTCACAATAAAGCAAGTGCTGTCTGTGCTATTGTAATTGCTCTCAGCAGGCTGATAATATTATTGCAGGGAAGTGCCGGTTACTGTGCTTTTATTTCTTTCTTCGAGCACTCTCCTTCCTACATGCTTGCTCCCCTTGCTCTCAAGTCTGCTCTAAGAACTGTTTTAAATGCCATTTGCTTCCCATTTTAAGATGTTTTTATAGTAATGCCTTCTTCAACCTCTTCAGCAAAAGGAATAAAATTGTAGCATGAAATAGTTAGAGGCTTGTATATATCCCTCCCTTAATTTTGATCCAACCTTTGTGATTAGGTTTGCCCTGTGTGTATTCCTAAGCATGCAGTGCTCTAATCATTTGGGCTTGATGCTTTTGAAGTTATGAAATAATAGGTATACAGCTAAAATAGATTCTCTTGAGCATGTGGGGAGAGACACCAAATAACCACTACCCTATGTTTCATAGATTACTGACAGATTGCAGTTAAGACGTGTACTTAAGGTCCTGCCCTTGTAAATTAATACTGGATCTTCTTACTCAACATGACTTTCAGAACAGCATGGTTTGTGTGTTATTTCTTGTACAAAATGCAAATTTATGCTTAGCATGCTGCTGGTAGATCTGAAGCTATTGTCTGCATTGTGAGTAGATCAGCTCAGTAAATAAATGCAAATACAGAGTGCTGTGATCATGGTTCTCTGTGTAATTCTGTGCAGCACTGAGAGACAGTAGATGTAATCATAGAATCATTTGTGTTGGAAGGGATCCTTAAAGGCCGTCTAGTCCAACTCCCCTGCAATGAACAGGAACACTTATAGCTAGATGAGGTTTCTCTGAACCCCATCCACCCTGACCTTGAATGTCTTCAGGGACAAGGCATCCTCCACCTCTCTGACACCATTTCCCTTTGTCCTGTATATCTATTTCCTCTCTGTCCTCTTCTTTGTTATGGCCCCCGTTAGATACCGAAAGGCTGCTATCAGTTCACCCTGGTACCTTCTCTTCTCCAGGCTGAACAGTCCCAGTTCTCAGCTTATGGGGGAGGTGTTCCATCCCTTAAATCGTTCTCTTCCCTCACTACAACCAATAGCTCAGGGCTTTGCAGTCTGAAACGGCCAGGGTGGTCATAGCTGAATGCTCCTGCCTGGTACCCCATATCTGGCTTCCCTCACCCTTCGCAACTGCCCATCTTCATCTCTAGACCCATCTTCTTACCCTTGCTCTCTGTCTTTCCCCAGGACCAAGAATTTCATACCTCAGGTATCACTCATGGAGTTATTTTGTGCATCTCCAATAACATGGGGGCATTTACAGTTCACTGCCCATGGCATCCTTTGCTGTCAAACAAGGCAGTCTCTGACTGTAAGGGAAGAAAATTAGCATTCAGCTGCTTATTTGCATATTCAGCTGATTGACTGTATATGTACAGTTGGATGTGTCCTGTTGTGCACAGACAATTAATTGGAAATGAGAAGTAGCAAGAAGTGTTTTATTAAAGTAACTCCAATTTTGAAATGTCTGTGTCAGTAGCTGAAAAGCGGATGATGAACAATTAAAGAAATGGATGAAATGTTATGACTGAAGATCAAGATTTTTTTTTTTTTTAATTGTTGATGATGTCTAGAATCACAGAATATCCCAAGTTGGAAGGGACTCACAAGGATTATTGAGTCCAACTCCTGTCTCCACACTGCACCACCCAAAAATCAAACCCTACATCTAAGTGCGTTGTCTTGAACTCTGTCAAGTTCAGTGCCATGACCACTGCCCTGGGGAGTCTGATCCAGTGCCTGACCCTCTCTGGTGAAGAACGTCTTGCTGGTATCCAACCTGACCTTCCCCTGTCACAGCTTCATGTTGTTCCCTTAAGTTCTGTTGTTGGCCTACTCATAGTCAAGGATCATATGATGCTATAAGGATGTATACCACAGTGTCAGCATGCTTCATGAACATTACTGTTCAAAACTGTCACTTCTGCAGTATGTGCCGTTAAGCAATGAGAGGGAATGGCCTCAAGTTGCACCAGGGAGTTTCTGATTGGACTTTAAGAAGCATTCCTTTTCTGAAAGAGAGATCCAGCAGTGGCACGGGCTGCCTAGGGAGGTGGTGGAGTCACTGTCCCTGGATGTGTTCAGGAAATGTGTAGATGTTGTGCTGAGGGGCATGGTTCAGTGGGGAAGTGGTGGTGGTAGGCAGACTTGGGCTGGATGATCTTGGAGGTCTTTTCCAACCTTTGGTGATTCTGTGATTCCTACTGAACATGCATGCATGCGTGTGGAGGTTGTTCCTGATCGATAACCACTCATTGCTTTTCCTTTATGGCCTACACATTTTAATTTCTATTTCCTGCTGCTGTTTGAGGGAACTCTTTTCTGGTGCTAGAGATGCAACACAGCAGTATGGTGTTGGCCCAAAACACTTCAAGAAGCTTGACTGGGATTCCTGTTGTGGTTTGAGCTTATGGTTCCCGAGGCAGGTTAACATTGCTCTGAATCATAGTGGCACGTGGTCACATTGTTGCTTTATGAATTAAATAATGAAACATTTGTGTGTGAAAGTTCCTGCTATAAATAGTAGTTAGGCTGTGCTTTAAAGAAATCAGAATCAATATTACGATAGATCTGGAACTTGTTTTCCAAGCTTGACATTCTGTCATAAGGAAAAGTCTGTCAGAATCCAAATTTATTGTATTTGGTCTGCATGCTAACTGCAGAAACATCAATAATCAAATAGTCCTTTAGCATGACTTATTTCGACTAAGCTAATAATCTGGCTTGAGCTATTTAGAGAAAAGGTTCTGTGTTTGGGATGACCTTTCCCTTGGTTCTCCTCAGGATCTCAGCAGTGCACTGGTTAAACAGGCAAAAATAAAACCAGCATTCCTCCCAGTTCACCTGTAGAAATTGTTATTAGCCTGAAGTTTCGGAGGTGCTGTACAAATTGTAATAGCACTTGTGAAACAGTCTGTTTTCACATCTGTCAAATAGCATATATTTAGCATTTATCTCAGTAGCCTAAATACAGCATTTTAAAACTCCGTCCTCTCTTGCAACAAATTTCAATTTCACATAACAATTTTACCTTGCATTTTAGAATTGCACATGTAACTGTGGGACATGGGTGTAGTAGGTAATGAAGCACACTTAAGTTAACATCTGGGGTTGTTGGTGTTTTTTTGTTTGTTTTTTAGAAATACAGAGACAGAAGTTCAGCTTGTTTTTAATTTCTCAACAGGACGTCATTGCAAAGTTTCATCTATTTTCCTTGCACGGACAATAAACATTGAATAGATTTGACTTTGTGGTCAGGGAAGACGTTGTGTTTCTACCTGGCATTTTAACTTGTAATGTTGTTACGCATACTTGCAAACTTTTCTCTCTGCAGTGTTGGCTGTCTCACAAGAATAGTGTTGAGCAGCCTACTACCGCGAACCCTGGAGATCAGAATACCTTTTTGCTGCAGTAAAGCCCATGGAATACTTCCCATACCATCTATTATTTTTGGAAGAACTGAGAGCTTGATTTCCTAATTTAACACATGATTTATCTTTGAGTGCCATTTCTTCTTAGCAATAACGGGGGCATTTCAGGTTTCTCTTTGATTTGTTTTGTTTTATATTTGTGGTTTGTTTGCTGCTTTTATTAATAGCATGGGACAAGCAGAGCAGTTGGTAGAAATCGCACTGAAGGGGCATCTTCTGTGTCACTGGGATCCATTTAAGCAATATCCATGCTGGAGGTAATCCTATAATTAAAATAATAAAGTGCAGATGGTTTTGGAAATGCTGGGGGTTGGGACAGATTTGAGAAGGCTATCAAGACCTGATATGTGTCATGTGATCAACTGGACTTTTACCTATGGTTTCCTGGCATGATTCTTCATCCTAGGATTCATCAGAAGGTAACATGCAAACAAAGCAGTAAACATTTGCTGTGCTGTTTCTGTGCTCGGCACTTGTTATTAAGATGATTATGGATACAGGAATTTTGCTTTCACTGGAGATGCTCTTGCAGTTCTGTTCCTGTCCATGTAGTCAGTCTGTCATTCTGCACAGTACTATGCTCTCTTCTCTTTGCATTCTGTGTGCTCATCCACCACCAAATGATTTTAAACCTTAATTTAAGTCTTATTGTCCTTCAAGTCAGATCTCCAAAGGAGAAAAAACAGTAGAAGAGCTTGTGAGCAAAAGAAGGCTACTGTTAAGAAGTGGAGGGCTGCAGGTCCTGAAATACCAAGCCACATCTGTCTGCCTTGATCCAGCTGTCTGCTTTGCCAGTCTGTCTCTCTGGGTCTCATTTTAGCTTGTGCATCAAGTAAGGCAACAAGACACTTCAAGAGCCTGAAAATTTGCTAAGAGGAGAATGAGTTGATGACGTTCCTTGCATTAATATACCTGTGCCCTATTATCACATTTAGGAGTCTGTGTTTAAAATTATGCTGAGATGCTGTTTTCAGTATCCCACTGAGGAAGAGCTCACATTCTTTGTTAAAATCTGTGCTGTGCTATGCTAATATATTGGGCCATTCTTAGAAACATGTTTATTGGAAAACATTTCTGCTGGGTTTTGAGCAGAGATTCAAGTTTGGGAGTAATGGTCTGTTTGAAAATTCACCATCATTGTTTATCTGTGATTGTGAAAGCGTAGAGAAATTTAGGCATAGCGGGGATGAAAAAATTCCTTTTAAAAAAAGCTCGTCTGTATTGTGACAGCGTATATTTAGTAATGAAGTGTTTGAGCCTAATGCAGTAATTGCAAAAATGCACCAAACCTTTTGTTTCTAGGAGCACTTAGTTTCTAAGCATACTGAATTTTTGTGTTGTAGGTAACAACACAGTTACTTTGGCCTGTTTCTGCTACCTGTTACTGGCTGAAGTAAAGGACCAAGGGATTTAAAGTTCTGTAGCAGACAGTAATACTACCCAGACATGCAGCCAGCCAATCCCAAGTTTATGTGGCACCGAGGAGCAGCATCTAGGCAGTGGCTCTGCGCAGTTCCTGGTGCTGCTCAGCCTATCTCTGTCTCTCTGCTTCCCTACCCCATGGGAGGACATTGTTCCACACCTCTACCTCTTGCAGGAGGTAAAAGAGGAACACAGAGCTACGCTAGGCTTGGAGTAGGTAAGTGTCTCTGTCTCATGGCTTGAGTGTGGGGTACAGAAATCCTGTATCACCCACAGGGGGAAGGATGCTTGTAGCACCATGCATTTTGCAGATTGACAGCTCTTTCTTGACTCAGTGAGATGAACTTCTGGTTCCTACAGTGAGCAAAGGTGTTGTAAGAGACAGATATGTGTTTGCTGTGTTGTCCTTTCTGATGGGAACCTATTTTTTTCAGAGCTGTCTTTGAGCACTTACAGTAAGGCAATGAAAACATGCTGTTGTAACTTGCTTCTTAATAAACAGTATCAGATTTTTCTCCTGTGGGAAAATAGTTGCTGACCATAGTCTTTTTGTTTGAAAGATGGGAACCCACACGTAAGAGCCATGTTCTTGTGACAGAAAATTCTAGTGATCTGTAGAATATTTCTGCAGTAACTGATACTAAATGGTACTCGCCAAAAACAGGAGACCAATTCCATGGCTAAAGAATGCATGTGAAAAATGCGATGCCGGGAAGAAGGCATCCTGAGAAGAAAGAAGACATTTCAATGGTATTAATGAAATTTAGCAAGGGTAAATATCAGCCCTTTGCTCTATAGCTGAGTGGGAGTGAGGTGCATACTTAGATGTTCAGAAAAGAACCACGAGTATGCTCCATGAGACACTTGAAAAG
Source organism: Bambusicola thoracicus (assembly GCA_002909625.1). Classification (NCBI taxonomy): domain Eukaryota; kingdom Metazoa; phylum Chordata; class Aves; order Galliformes; family Phasianidae; genus Bambusicola; species Bambusicola thoracicus. The sequence goes on from PPHD01011697.1 coordinate 17,976, forward strand.
GATGAGATAACTGAGTATGTAGCTTCAAGAAACAGAGATTTAGAATGTTACCAGTGCTTGTGGTTTTGGCAGAAACTTCAGTGATGCAGAACATTGTTTACCCTTCTTCTCTTTACCTGCTCTCTTGGATTCTCTGTTTTTAAAACAGATCAATCTCCGGTTGCATATACGGCAAAGGTGTTTTAAAGCTTGCATAATATGAAGACACTTTTTGGTGTTGGGTGCTGTATGTTTTACTTCCAGGAAACATTCTTCAGATTTTTCAGTTTTGCATTAGAGAGCTTGCAGTGGTTGGATTAAAACTATGTATGAGTTTTGAGTTTGTTCCCAAGGGTTCTGAAGAGGTTACTTTAGTTCCTTATGTAATTTGTGAAGAAAGTCAAGTTTACTTTACCCTTTCTCTGCTCCAAGTTAGCTTCTGTGTCTATCCATATGAAGCTGTGGATACCTAGCAAATTGTTCTGCAAGACTTGTGAGTACAGTTGATGAATTTCCTGGTTATTGTAGAAAGATTTTGGCTGTTAGGATATGTAATGTCAGAGGAGAAATGTACTGCTATAGGCTACCTTGAGAAAACAACTAATCCAGCTTTTATATTTTAGAATCTTAGAATCATGATAGAATCATAGAATGACCTGGGTTGAAAAGGAC